>JAGFMF010011389.1:1993749-2024851 GCA_019455555.1 Galemys pyrenaicus
CTGGCCGGCAGCAGGGATCGAACTCGTGCTTCAGTGGCTGCGATTTGCTTCGTAGTGCGTTGCTTAACCCACTGCGCCACCAGGGGAGGCCCGATTTTGCTCTTTTCTTTCCAGACTTTCTGCCCCTTTCTGTCCCTTTCCTATGTGTTCCCACCAGGAAGTTCCTTAAACTTGTGGCAAGCCTTCAGACCTTCAGGGGTCCTGCTTTCGGCCTTTGGCTGGGCATTACCCACGAGGAGATGCATAACTTTGGGTGGTTGATTTGGAAACTATCTTATCTGTTCTTTCCCTTCCTTTCTCTTTGTCACACACTAATTGTATTAATGTTCCTTTCCATTAAAGGTCTTGCGCACTAGAGTATGATTTGTTTTCATGTGGCAAGTGGCAGAACGTATTTAGAGCAGGCAGGTTCGGGGGTGCTGGGGTGCCCCTCGTCTTCCCTATAACAAGGGGGAAGAGGCCTGTATTTTATTATCTCACATTACCTAAGGTTTTCACCAGAAGCAAATGAATTAAAACATGTGAAGTACTTAAAATAAGGCTTGACACAGGTAAGTATCCATTATTATTCTTATCCTGAATTTCTACAAACGTAAGGTTCACTTGGGGCCTCTTTTCTGGTCTATTGATTTGTCTATTTTTTTATTTCTAATGAGCTTCCTTTTATATTCTGTTTTAATATCCAGTAGGTCAAGTCTACCTATAGTGGGTTTGTTGTTGTTGTTTTTTTAAGTTCTTAGTTTATCTTGGTCATTTGGAATACTTCCAATTGAATTTTATCAGGTTCTTCTCCGTAAATCCTGCTGGGATTTTTATTGAAGTTACATTTATAGATTAATTTAGGAGAGAATTGAAATATTTTTATTACTAAGTCTTCTTATGCCATAACATATCTCTTCATTTATTAAGCCCTTATTTTATATCCCACAGTACAGTTTCATAGCTGGTTTCTTCACATAGGTATTGCAATTTCTTTAGGTTTATCCCTGGATAGTTTATATTCTTGTTGCTATGGTAAAGGGGATGTTTTCCATTATATTTAACTAGTAGCTATTTGTATATAGGAAAACTACAGATCTCAGGGATTTTTTGTTGTTGTTGATACTCTAATCGTTTTCTTTTTTATTTTTTGGAAAGCAAGTCATCTTCAAATGATTGTTTGTTTCTTTTCTCTTTCTTCCATTGTTCTGTCTACACTTTTTTTTCTTGACATATTGCACAGGCTAAGGCTTGGGAACAATACAAGGTAGCAGGCAGGAGCAGGTATTGGGGGTAGCAGTGGGATGCAGGGCAGGCAACAGCATGAATGAGAATTTGTAGGAGGAACGTGGGGGCCAGTCTAGAGAATAATGCAAAGAAAGAAGAAGCCGGTTTTTAATTCCAGGGTGAGGATCCTGCCTTCCATTTGGCAAGTGGTAGGTGGTTACTTTTTTCCTGTTGGTTTCTGAGCATCAGATGGATGTGGTCAGCTGTTTGGAAGCCTGGTTCAGACAGTGGTGGAGGGTACCACAGGAAGGTGAGGCCTGGACAAGGTGACCAGTTGAAGTCCTCACAAATCACCAAGTGGGAGGTGGCAAGAACAGTTGCTGTGGGAAAGTATGTGCCAGACCCTCTGTGATCAAGGCCACCGAGTCTTCCCTGGAGATGGGGTTAGACCCCAAACCCACGGCCCTGTGCTGTGTGGGAGCCTGGGCAGGTTCATGTATCCTCCTAAGAAGTTCAAGTGCAGCAGAACCAAGTCAATGGCACCCTCAGGACAGCCTCTGGGCCCTTCTTGTCTCACCCTCCAGAAGAATATCTCTCGATTGCACTTCTAAGGGGAAGTGGAGTTTTGTGGGTTTTGCTTTTGTTTTCATTATTGATTGTGGGATGTAACAAAAATAGCAATCTATAAAAACTCAAATATCCCAGCCTCGAAGGGCTATTGGCACAGCTTTCAGTGTAACTCATTTCACACATCAGCATCTCCTTCTGCAGAGAAGGCTCCCGACCTGCCTCCTCCATTACCTGACCTCTGGCTCAGCCCCATCAAGGTCTGGGACCACAGTGGTGCTCTCCAAATCAGTGGGGATAGCTGGACATCAGAGGTTGGGTGGATGTGAGGCTAGGGAGCAGGTCTGGGACACGGTGACCCACTGCGGTGCCCCAGCCCACCCCAGCATCCCAGGCGGCTACCATACCTCCCTCTTCCCCACCCACTGCACCCTGCCATCAGAACAGCAGAAGGGCAAGCGAAGACCAGCGCTTGAGCCGAAATCTGGAGGCTAGAACGGAGGAGCCAGCTCAGCTCCCGCAGCAGCGGGGCAGGAAGCAGGCAAGAAGAGAGAGGGCAGCCCCATGTGGCAGAGGGAAGCAGGTTGGAGGGGTTGGTGGGAGGCCTCTGAGCAGGTGGGGCAGCGAGGGGTGTCCTTAGAAACTGGGTAAGTGCCCTGAGAAGCAGAAGCACATAGAGAAGGACAAACCCCAGCAGTGAGCCCTCTGCTCTTTGACCCCCCCAAACCACTCAAAAGCCCAAGCCCGAGTGGAGCGGAGCCCATCCGGGTCCCAGCCCAAAACCACACTGGTTCTGCCATCCTAGTCATCTCTAGTCCATCAGCATGGAAACAAGCAAGTGTCCCTGGCTCTGGGACACCGAGGTCCAGGAACAATAGGACATAGACCCAGCTTCCTGCCCAAGTCCAGCCCTGGATTCCTGACTGGGGACTTTGTTTTGGCAGTTGGCAAAGGGGCACTGGAGGGGTTGGGGGCGATGAGAGCCGGCTGGCAGGACAGTTCCCCCTCGCCTGGCCATGCTCACAGTCTCACCAGAGCAGGCACGACGCCCAGATCTGGCTCTGGCCAGGGAGGCTCAGTCTCCCAAGGCGTCCAAGACAGACCCCTTTAGGCAGACTCTAACTTAGGTGAAGGGCCTCCCTGGTGGCGCAAGGGGTTGAGCGTCGCACTGTGGAGCTTCCGCAGCCACAGCAGCAAGAGTTTGGTTCCTGGCCGGGGAGGGGACCCACGTGGCACAGCAGACCTCTCCTGCCTCGCCCGCTGCTCCCTCTATCTCAGATGAATCCTCTCACCATCCACTGCACCCCGCCCCCTGCCTCTGGCCTGTGCCCCAGCTCTTGTATGCATAAAATCTTTTTTTAAAAAAAATTAGGTGGAAGACTCCAGCAAGCTGCTCCTTCTGAAGATCAAGCATGCTTCAAAGAGGGACCCCAAACTGCAGCCTCCTCTTCCCGTGACACCCCGGGGCTTGCACCCCACCTGCTGGATTTGCTGTTCATTGTGGCCAGGAGGAACCAACCCAAGTCTGCTTGGGCTTTACTTTTGTGGACTCACATCTGCCGGGAGGACAGCTTCTTGGAAATCACCTTGGAGAGAGCATTTTTTTCTTTTTTTTTTTTAAGATTTATTTATTTATGCCCCAAAACAGATGAGTGGATCGGGAAGCTGTGGTACATATACACGATGGAATACTACTCAGCAACCAAAAATGAAAAACTAGACGCAGTCAAAGGAACATGGATGGAACTGGAAGGGATTATGTTCAGCGTAGTAAGTCAGAAGGCAAAAGAAAAATACCAGATGGTTCCTCCCCTAGGAGGAATATAATAAGGGAACCAAATAAGAATCAAGGAAAGGAATAAGACCAATAATAATAATAATAACAACAAGAAAGAAACAGAAACCAAAAACGAAAAGAAAAGGACAAATTGGGGACACTTGGTTGAGAGGGAAGAGGGCAGACGGGCGCACGGGAGACTGAGGTGATGGTGCACTGTTGAGATGGTGATGGGGAATACATGGGGATTACAATTGATGTCAAATATATGTAAATTTAAAAATTTTATATTAAAAAAGATTTATTTATTTATGCATACAAGCACTGGGGTACAGGCCAGAGACGGCGGCGGGGGTGGGTGAGAGAATCCATCAGACAGAGTGGGGAGCAGAACAGGTAGACGGACTGAAACACACTGTTGAGGGCAGCAGTGGGCGAGGCAGGAGAGGTCTGCTGTGCCATGTGGGTCCCCTCCCCAGCCGGCAGCAGGGATCAAACTCGTGTTGCAGTGGCTGCGGTTTGCTTCATAGTGCATTGCTTAACCCACTGCGCCACCAGGGAGGGTTCTGGAGAGAGCATATTAATTAACGGAGTTGATCTGAAACATCGGGCTGACAAGACTTGGCCTGACGCTAAGGACACCACAGTTTAAAAGAAAGCAATGAAGGAGATAGATCAGATGAGGCAATATCGGGAGTTTATGATGTCTGTGCATTTTCTTGCAGCTTCCCATGATCGCTTTTAAACTGGCTGTGGCCCGTGCATGCATTATCATCCGACCTGGGAGGATGGGGAGGCCGACAAGACCAGCCCTGCTCACAGGACACGAGCACACTTACCCGGCTCATCATTCTGTCTGTGTTGCAAAAGTGGAGAGCGCTGTGATGGCAGAGATGTGACCCTTGCGATGTCTTAAAAAAAAAAAAAGAAAAGAAAAACCCTAGGGGCAGGGGAGGGAAGAGGGAAGCTAAGAAATAAATAACAAAGCAGGATGCTATTTGCATACCCAGGGAAGGCCTCGGGAGGCTGACTCCTTGCCAGGATACCAGTAATAACTCCGTGATGGAAATGAAGCCTCCACTGCAAACCCACATCACCCGAGATTTTATCTGCAGTGCTTCCCCTTTGTTTCCAGACAAATTCCAGCACAGCAGTGGGCCAGACAGGTCTGTCAAAGGGAACAGAGAGGTGGGGGTGGGGTGAGCAGTGGTCTCCATGAAGACTCAATTATGTTGACTGTGAAGAGATTAATTAGAATTGAATTTTCTATTGATGTAAAACTGCGTTTTGCACCTGCTACTGGCATTCTCATTACTGGTTTTCTATTACAAGGATTATATGATGCAGTGAAATAAAGTTTACGTTTCCTGAGTGATACTCTTAAAATGGGCTTACTGTACTTACACCCGCAGAGAAGAGGGTTACCTGGCAGACCCATGATTGAATCCAGTTTTTTAAAACATGAGGATCTCCACCCTCTTCTGGAAACTGCAAGGTGCAGATTTTTAATAGCAACTGCCCAGGCAATAAGCTCTGTGAGGGGAAGTCTAGTTCTTCTCCCTTACCCTTATTAGATTGTGAAATCAAAAAGTCATCCACTTCCTGCAGGAGACTGCGTCACAGTGAGTGACACCTTGGAACAGGTGCCCCAGAGAGCCACATGTAAGGCGTGGGATTTCTGTAACTTGTCCTTTGGGAAGAGAGTGAGGATGATGGTGGAGGGGGTTCTGGGAAGACAACTAGGAAACATAAAAACATAAGCCAGGTGAAGGAAAATTGCCTCTGCCCTGTGAACCACCTATGCCTCCCTTTCAAGGTCAAGTTCAGGAGTGGGGCCATCACTGCCCGGGAAGGACTTGGTAAATGTTCATTGGCTGGAAAACGACTGACCCTTTGGCCTCTGCTGTACCAGCTGTCAAAAGGGCATAAAACAGGATGGAAGGGGCTTTGGGGAGTAATTCTAAGTAAGTTCATATAAGCCTGAATTTAATCTAAATGGACTTAAATGATGCTAACTTCCAGATGTGCCCTGAATTTGGGTGTCTAGGATGAAGATGGTACCTTGTGATTGTACAGAGGTGTACAATCCCTGTGTCTTGGCCGTCCCGGGGAAATGGGGAAGGGAGCCTGGATGGGAAGTGGAAGGGAGAAAAGGCTGCATATCTCAGGCCAGCCCTTGCTGTCTTTCCCTGATGTTTTCAAGACGAGCGCCTCTTGAGCCTGTTGTATTACTTGTTACAGGATGTGTCACAAAAGGAGGAGATGAATCACCGTGGCTGCAGAAACAGGAACTGTTTTCCTGCCTCCACTTCTGTGTTGCCAACACCTCAAAGGTCTTGGACTACAACTCCCAGCATTCCATGAACTGGATTTCCTGAGTGGGGGCAGCTGGGAAGAAGGAAGGGGTGAGGCAGATATATAGATTTGTGTGGAGAGACACATGGTGAGACTATGCCTGGTCCTTGGGCATGGTGACTTTAACACTTGGGCAGATGGGTAGGACAGTGGCAGCCATTCCGTCATGGTTTAGTAGTGGATTATCCAGCTTGATGGAACATGGTAAATCTGGGGTCTCTCTCCCTCTCTGAATCCACTGGGTCCTGTCAAGCCTGTAGCTTATTTTTCCCTGCTAGGAGTTGCCTTACACTCCTGAGAAGCTTTTGGACATCAGCCATTTTGCTTTGGGCAGTCTGTTTGGCCACCCATGAGAGGACAGTGGTTTTCAGTTTGATCGGGAATCTCTCCTCTCTCCCTCCTTGCTCTCCCCTCTTTCCTTTGAACCTTTTGCCAATTAAAGATCTTTGAGCACACTAGTATTTGGCTATATTCGATGTGCACAGATAGTCAGACTCTTGTAGAACTGGCAGAACGGGTTCCCCCTTAATACTTTGAGGTCCCTAGGAACCCTCTAGTTTCACACAGCTTCATGCTGACTTGCTATCATTTCAAATTCATGTTTTGAAAGTTAGTTTGGGGTAAAGTTGCTCGTGATTTGACTTAGTTTTGAATAACTTGTTTTGTTTAAATTACTTTGAACTTGGATCTCAGGACTTTCTGATAAAACTCTACCAGCTGGAGTGGCATCACTGTCACCATAGTGACGGCACTGGTACCCATCACGCGACGGGCTTCCAAGTTTTAAAAATCAAGAGGTCTGACCGGCAACACCAGAGTTTGGACAAGGCTTTTCTTCACTGATCTAATTTTTTTTTTTTTGCAGAGAACTGGGGTACAGACCAGAGGTGTGGGGGCTGAGAGGACTCACCAGAGACAGAGTGGGGAGCAGGACAGGTGGAGTTACTAAAATACACTGCTAAGGAGAGTAGCAGGCAAGACAGATGAGGTCTGCTGTGCCACATATGGGTTAGCACCCTGGACAGGGCTCTAACTCAGGCCATAGTGGTAGACTCAACCCTAGGCCATGAGGGAGCTCTCTTAGCTGATCTAAATAGCTCCCCCGAAGATCTTGAGACCTGGCAGGAATGGTGCTAAAGTGGTCTCAAGAAGAGAAGGGGCATCTGTTGCTGCCTTGGCCAGGTTACTTCTTAGTTGCACAAGCTGTATGATGACCTCTGGCCTTTGGAGCAGCCCACCTTGCTGCCCACAAGGGACATTTTCCAGCAGCCAACAACCAGCATTCAGCTGGAAGGACTGTCTACCAAAAGCCAGGGTAGAGAGATTTCACATCGATTATGTTTGGACTTCCTTTCTTTTTCCTTTTGCCTGGAATAGTAGTACAATTAATTTATTGTTGGTTTGGAGTATATTATTTCTTCATTGGTTTATTAAGAGACATTATCTTACATGCTATTGGCTTGTGTCATTACTATAAATTATAACTTCCACAGTGAACCTGTGTTAAATAGATTATTGGCAAAGACAATTCATAATTGACCAGGAACAAAACAGAGCCTCGGAGCCTACAGATGTCCCCACCTCCTGAGCAGCCACCACGACTGTTACTATGGTGACAATGACGCCATTCCAGCTGATAGAGCTCCATAAGAAAGTCCTGATATCCAAGTTCAAAGTCATTTAAACAAAGTAGTTTCCCCAGGTGGGGGAAGAGGAGGTGGGTATTGTCCTCACCTCTCTGGGACATCACTGAGTTCCATCACCAAATTCTGGCTCAAAGCACAGGTGACATGGTGATCCGACCCTCTCTGGCCTTCCAGCAGCAAGGCATCCTTTACAGGGGTGGTTTACTGGGGGTTCCCAAAGCTCTTCAGTCACCTGGTGCAAATAGAAGAAGGGATGGTATTCAGAAATGTGGTTGGAGGTGACCTGAGACATGCAGATATGACTAACTCAGAAACAGGGAGGCCTTCATTTGGGGTCTTAGTATCTTCATTTGGGGGGTCTCAGTAACTTCATTTGGGAGACTCAATATCTTCATTTGGGGATTTCAGCATCTTCAATGTGGGGGGCTCTTTTTTTTTTTAGTTTCACTGTCTTTCATGTATTACACGCTTCACTCCCACAACTCTGAGTCTAGCTGCTGTCATACATTCATTCAACAAATATTAAAATGAGCATCTACTACATGGCCGGTACCACCAGGAATACAGCCGTGAACGTGGCAGACGTGGTCTCTGGTCATTCAGCACTTACATTCTGGGGACACCAGTGGATATTTCTAATTACACACTTGTGTCCATATTCTGCAGCCAGAGCCCTAAGGTTTCATATTGAGAAATCAGTCACAGCCGTTGCCTCTGGCCACAGGGAGAATAAAGATGAAACTGTGGACTGGGACGAATTTTGAAAGAAATATTTTTATTGCAGAATAAAATAGGATGAAAAAAATAAGCCAAACAAATGTGTAGCTTAAGAGTTGTTTTAACAACCACCATGCAGATCAAAGCATGGTACCTTATCGATGTCTGCGAAACCTCTCATGGGGCTCTTCCCTGCAGAAGTGACCTCCTTTCTGACTTGAATAGTGATTTGTCCTCTGTCTTTCTGTAGTTTTATCATCCGAGTGTGTCTTTCTCGACATAGGATGTAGTCTTGCCATTTAAAAAGCTCTGCTCTATCTTTTGAGTCTCTTTTATTCTACAGGTTTCCTGGGCATCTCTTTATTTTCTTTACAATTTATCTATTGAAGAATCTGAGCCTTTTGACCCGCTCTTTCCCACTGTCTGGATTTTGCTGATTGATACTCTTGGTGCAAGTTCAAGATGTTCCTCTGTCTATCCTGCAAATTGGTGGCTGAATCCAGAGATTGGATCAGACTTAGGTTCAGTCCCTTGGGCGAGGCGCCAGGTGGTGTATTCTTTCATCGGGAGGCACGTGGAGTCTGCTTCCCTCTTTTCTTGTGAGGTTAAAGGCAGTTGCTGCACAGTCCCTAGTCCTGTTAATTCACCGGAGGTTTCAAAATGGTATTCTAATTCTGTCACTTCTTTTTTGTATATTAACTTGAGTCCTACAAAGAGAGGCTCTTACTCCACCACTTGGTTACCTGGTGACCAGGGTCACCCATTAAAAGCAGGATACATGTTTGATCCTTTCCCTTTATTTACTCCTTTTTCAGAGAGTGAATTTGTTCCTTATCCTTTAAAGGTGATCATTTTTTAAGTAGCCTTATGAATTAAACATTGAAATATATTGAATAGGCTTTAATCCATTATGATTATCATCTTTACTGCACTTCAGATGGCTCCAGAGCTGACCACTGGGGCTCTCTGGCAGATGGCCACATGTCCACCTGACGTGGTCTTTCGGTCTCTGCCTGTCTCCTAGCTGTCTGAGATGGCAGGATGTTCCAGCTTCATCTTATAACTTTCTTGCTCCAGACCGGAAATCAGCTATTTCCCCTCAAGAAGTGCTGGTTTCTACTCGTGGAGAATCTAGCTAGCTAGCTACTTATTTTTATTTTTTTAAGATGTATTTATTTATGCATACAAGAGCTGGGGTACAGGCCAGAGGTGTGGGGGAGGTGAGAGGATTCACCAGAGACAGAGTGGGGAGCAGAACAGGCAGATTTACTGAAATACGCTGCTAGAGAAGCGGGCGAGGCAGGAGAGGTCTGCTGCGCCATGTGGGTCCTCTCCCTGGCCGGGGATCGAATTCATGCTGCAGTGGCTGCTTATGTTTCATAGTGCAGTGTTTAACCCCTTGTGCCACTAGGGAGACCCCTAGCTAGCAACTTTTATAAAAAAAAGAAAAGAAAAGAAAAGATAAAATGTCAAGAGAATGAGAAAACAAGCCACAGACTGGGAGAAAAGACTGTAAAATACATATCTTGTAAAGAACTGTTATCCAAAACATTCAGAGAAAGAAAAAGAAATGAGCTATCAAACCACACACACTAAAAAAACCATGAAACAAACCAAAACTTCCTCTGTGAAGGAAGCCAATTTGAAAATTCTGTATCTGAACGATTCCAATGGTGTGACATTCTGGAAAAGACAGAACTATGGAGACAGTGAAAAGATCAGTGGCTGCGGGCCTCCCTGGTGGCGCAGTGGGTAAAGCAGCGCACTGTGAAGCAAACCGCAGCCACCGCAGCACGAGTTCGATCCCTGCTGCCGGCCAGGGAGGGGACCCACATGGCGCAGCAGACCTCTCCTTCCTCGCCCGCTGCTCCCCTCAGCAGCGTACTTCTGTTGATCTGCCTGTTCTGCTCCCTGCTCTGTCTCTGGTGAATCCTCTCACCCCCACACCTCTGGCCTGTACCCCAATACTTATATGCATAAATGAATAAATCTTTAAAAAAAAAAAAAAAGGTCTCACTACACTTTTCAGAAATTTTCACCAACACTTTTCAGAAAGTGTTATCAAAATAAAGAAACCAGACACAGTATTAAAAGAGCCAATAAGTTCATTTACCCACATAAAAAGGTTTACTATAGTCTTAGAACAATGTAAATTTAAAAGTTCTGGGAAAAGGGCCCTCCCCTGGTGGCACAGTGGGTTAAGTAACGCACTATGAAGCAAAACACAGCCACTGCAGCACAGGTTCGATGCCTGCCCTCGGCCAGGGAGGTGACCCACATGGTGCGGCAGACCTCTCCTGCTGTGCCCGCTGCTCCCCTCAGCAGCGTACTTCTGTTGATCTGACTGTTCTGCTCCCTGCTTTGTCTGGTGAATCCTCTCACCCCCACACCTCTGGCCTGTACCCCAGCGCTTGTACGCATAAATAAATAAATCTTAAAAAAAAAAAAAAAAAGATCGGTTGTTGCCAAGGGTTCAGGGGAAGAGGGTGAGGGAGGGAGGAAGGGATAAGTAGGAGGAGCACAGGGGATTTTTAGGGCAGTGAAACTATTCTGTTTAATACTGTAATCGTGGATATTTGTTATGACACTTGTGAAAATCTATAGGCTAATCAATTTGAAGAGTGAATCCTAATGTAAACAATGGGCTTAGGTTGGACGAGTTGATGTTGGCACACAGATGGGGTATAAAGGCACCACACCGGTGTTGGATGTTAGTGGTGAGAAGGCTGTAGTATCTTCCACTTCATATGTTGTGAACCCTAAACACCTCTAAAACTTAATTCTATTAATTTTTTAAAGATTTATTTATGACAAGACTCGGGGTGCAGGCTAGGGGTGAGAGGATGCGAACATTCACTAGAGACAGAGTGGGGAGCAGAACAGGCATAAAAGTGTACTATACTGTAAAAGTGTGTTTCTACTGAAACACACTGCTGAGGGGAGCAGTGGGCGAGACAGGAGTGGGCTGCTGCGCCATGTGGGTCAGCTCCCTGGTCAGGGATTGAACTCGTGTTATAGGGGCTGTGGATAGCTTGTTAGTGCTGTGTCTTTAACCCCTGTGCCACTAGGAAGGACCCCTATTAATTTTTTTAGAAATGCCTCAAGAACGTATACTGATTCCTCCAATTTTAATTTTGGAATTGTTGGGTGTTTACTGAAACTCTCTTTCTCATACTCAAATTCCCTCTTCTCAGTCAAGAATCCTGGGTCTCAAGAACACAGGAGATGACAGAAATAGAATGTTCTGCACTGACTCATTGATGTTATCTGTTTCACACACACAATAGTCTCAGTGTAAAACACTGCTACCTCAGTCAGCATCTTCATGGGCCAACAGTTTGAAATGTTCTCGTTTAAAAATAACACTACTATATCTACATTGTCAGAGCATATAGCTATTACATACTTATTTCTTTGTTAGTCCTCATTTTTTCTTAATGTTATAAACTAGATATTTCATGTCACCTCCTCCCATGGATGCCCTTCTAGTCTCCTGAAGCTCTCTATTTAGATTTCTTGAGAAAGGGGCTCATGAGAACAATATTTTCTGCCTGTTGGAAGAGTTTGCACCCTTTTTAACTGAAAGTCAGTTTCCCTAGTTCTGAGAGCCTTGACTCCAGTTTATTTTCTTGAACATCTGAAGTTTCCTGTGCACAGTGAAGCAGTAAAAAAATTGATAATTCAATTTTATATACACTACAAATCATGTGCTATTTTTTTTGCTTCAATACCCAAGGATTTTTCTTGTACTTTAAAGTCTCATTATTTTAGTAAAAATATGCCTTGGTATTATTCATTCTGGGTCAATATTCTCAGGAATGTGATGTGGCCTTTCGATATGTTGTCTCAGCCCTTTCTTATTTCAAAAAGGTTTTCTTGAATTGAAGCATTTAATGTATGTTATGTTCCCTACTTTCAGCTCCCCCTCCTCCTATGGCTCCCTATTCTCCATGTGTTGGATCATCTGTACCTGGTTTCAAGATTTGTGTCTCTCTCCTAAGTCTTTGTACCATAGTAATTTCTTTTTTAAAGGTTTTTTCCCAACTTCTGTACCATCTAAGGCATTATTTGTCATACCTATTAACTCCTGTGTTCTTTCCAGTTCAGTCTTAATTTTTGAAAATGATTTCTCTTAAACCAAGTTCCTCTGTTTGTCATTTCACTTCTAAGTATTTTAATATCTGATTTGTGTTGTTGTTTATATCACCCTCTTAATTTCTTTTAGCTTTTTAAGATAGGGTTTCTTAGTTTGTTTTTGTTTTTCTGGTATCTTTTTCATTGTTGCTCATTTTTATAAAGGTGAAATTAACTTTTCTGAACTTTTAGGAGATTCAGTTCAAAGGGTTTTTCTAACTTTATGAAACTCCCTGTCTCATTTTCATGCAGTATTCAGAGATAGGGTTGTTTGCCTTCTGAGATTCCTCACTCATGAAAATGGACCTTCTGTTTCCTTTCTCTCTGCTAATCCTCCTAGGTCAATTCTGGTATCTGTCAGCAGTGTCTCCTCCATAGGGGGCGCTGTCACTGAAGAAAGACAGGCTGGGCAGTTTCAAGAATTCCCAGGCTAGGCTGCTCCATCCCTTTTAAATCTTCTTGCCTGATGCCCTCTGCATGTATGTAAATGGGTAGAGGTCTCCTAATATTAACTACTGTTCTCACAGAGTTGGGATCTCTGTGCTTTCCAATGAATACCAGTTAGTTATATTGGGGTTTTTCAGGCACAAGCACCCTATTTCTTCAAATTTGCTAATATCTTGATGTTAGAGAAATACACTGATCACTAGTTTTATTCTAAATGTTTTCCACAGGGTTTTGATATTGCTGTCCAGTTGGGCTGCCTGTCTTTTGGGGGGATTCAAAGATATTAAAAATTAGATCACCAACCCTGCTTCCTTCTTCTCAAAAGTCCCCAGAACTTGAACAGCCACACTTTAACACCACCAAGGCATGCTTTGTTACTACAAAAGGGAGAAACAATTACGTAGACAGTAATTTGTGTGGAGTGATTGTGTGGGTCCTCTCTGCCCATCTGGGCTCAGTCGCAGGAGGCAGTTCCAATCTTAGGTGCCTGCATCTCTCTTTTCTCTAGAATGTTCCCTGGCACCATCAGAGCTTGCTGGACTGCCTTGGGCTTCCTGAGATCAGTCTCAAATAAACTCCTCAAATGCAAATGCTTCTCAGGGCTGCTTTGTGGGGGGGAACACAACCCCAGACAGGCACTAAGCTATGCTCCGGCAGCCTGGCCTGTTTAAAACACCACCCATGTAGACCTGCTCATGATATTCAAAAATGGAATGATGTTACCTTAAGATTTTTAATAGCCTCACAGAGACATGTTTTATTCTACACAAATGAAATGCTTGTCTTTCCTTGTCCGTATTCTCCTTACTCACTCAAAAGGCCCTGGTTGATTAGCTGCTTTCCCAAGATTTGTCTTTCTGAAATGTGTTTTCCAGAATGCAGTCATCCTACTTCCTAATTGTAGAGTCTACTCTTTTTCTGGGTGAGGAGATGAGGGTCCTTCGTCTGTAGCTGCCGGGGCATCCTTTGTGTTTAGCAAAATGTATGTTGAATCATTATCCCTTGGTTCTTCATGGCTGTGAGTCTTAGGAATGAGGACAGACCAGGTGAGATTAGCTCAAGTAAAATGCCACTTCTTCCATTAAGCCTCCCTAGCCCCCAGAAGACGGCTTAGTCACTGTCTTCATGACTCCATCATGATCCATCTTACATTCTAGTCTGTCTAGCCCTTGTCTACATCCCTCCACAAACGCTTGGCTGGACAGTCTATGCCTAAAGGCCAGCGGCCCAGACACTTGTCAAAGGAGCTTGCCCTCACTCTCGAGTCTGCCTCTGCTCAGGTTGGGAGGGTCGTCTCAGCTCACCTCTACTACGCTGAGCGGGGCCCATGCCCTCCCCCTGAATCACGGTGGAACAGGCACGGAGGGTGACTCATCTGAGCCCCTGACATCAGCGTAAGGGTAAGCAGACCGGAAGGTCTGAGGACAGGCACAGGGGACAGAGTGTGACACACCTCACACTGGGAGCCTCAGGCTGTCTCCCTGCCCCAGGCCCTTCGTGTGGTGTCAAAGAGGAGATTCGGGTTGTCTTGTCCTTTTAAAGCTAACTTTAAACACTACTGACAGCAAGATGTCTCCAGTCTGAAAGCAGACAGGGAGGCAAAGGCTCACTGTTTCCATGGTTACCGACAGGACGCCACTGGGCAACGCTCTGAACTCCAGAGCATCTCCGACTCTCTCTGCAAGGTGAAGTTTCCTGGGCGCTGAGAAGACTCAGCCACGGAGTAGCAGTTGATTATCTCCATTTCTGCCCTCACTGCCTTCTGTTTTCAGTGATGGGGTTTAATTTCTCCTGGGGTCTAAAGGTTACCCTTCCACCCCAGAATCCCAGTCAGCTGAACTGCCCCGCCCCCATCACCCTCTGCGGGCTGTGTCTTCTGCTTCTCAGGCCTGCTAACCTTGGCACCTTCTGGGCCCTGGGAGGTGACCGAGCAAGACCACAGGGGAGTTTTTGGCTGACTGGCTTGCCGGCAGCAGCCTGCTGGGCCTGGGGTAGGCTGCTCCCAACTTCGACCCAAACCCTCTCCAGCTTTTCCCTCTTGGGGAACCTGTAGGACAAGGGTTTGGGTCCTTTCCTCCAAAGCTAACTCTGGCGTTTCCTGTTGGGGTTGGCACAGGCTGTGGCGCAGGGGTCAGCCTGGATCTGGACTGGGGATGGACCTCGGAGGATGTCCTCAAGGACCATGCTGCCTCCTCGTCTCCTCTCCCGGGGGGGCACCCCCCACCCACCAGGCTTTTGTCTTCAGTGCGGGTGGAGAGACTCACCCGCCAAGCTGGGGTGGGCTCCTGGCCTGCTGTGAGAACATCACCTGCTCAGGACAGCGAGAAGGGCAGTACTGCTGCTGGTTCCCGTCCCTGCTGTGACCGCCCACGTGGTTGGTGGTACAACCTGCTCGTGCTACCTGGGTCTGACGAAGCCCCGCGACTCACCAGCTGCATCAAGGACATCTGGTGTGTGTCCAGGACAAGCAACCAAGCAACGGTCCTGAGTCTGCTGTGCTGAGACCCCTTTGCCTTCCAGGTCGTAGGGTGCAGGCCCGGGACCCCTCCAGAATGAGGTCCTTCCAGCCTGCCGGTGAAATGGTCCATGTGTCCTTCACCTTTGTCTCCCATTTCTGAGCCCATCTGTTTATAAACCTCCCAAGACAGGAGAGCCTCGGGGTGTGCAGCCTCAACTCCATGGCATCCGATAATGCTTCTAGAGTGTTCCCGTGGAAATATTTTGTTTGCGTCAAAGCAATTCTTTATTTTTTTTTCAAAAATCTCCAAACCTGCTTCTTAACACTAAGCATTAAATTTAGAATAGCTTTCAAGTTGCATTAAAAAAAATGCTCTTAGCTATCTCAGGAACTCAGAAGATACTTAAGCTCCACTCTCCCACCGCATGATGGAAAGCACCAAACTGATTATCACCCTCAGCAAGGGTGGAGGAGTTTTGAAAATTCATTCTGGTCTGGTGATGCTGGAGAGGCAATGTGGTCCTGAAAGATGACCACCACCACCCCCAGACCCCACAGGGTTCTGGATGGAACCAGGTAACCCACGGCAGAGACTGGCACATGCGTTCAAGGAGGCTGCGTCTTGCCAAGCTGGACTAAGCCAGAGGGAGCTCAAGAGAAGCAGAAAACTCTCCAAATTAGGAACAGCTGAAAAGAAGTGCCATGTATGTGTGTCACGCAGTCCTTACTTTAATAGCCACCTGGGCTAATGACCAGCGGATAGCCGAGACAGCCAGCCAGCCAACCTGACTGAACAGAAGACACTGCTTGTAATGAGTCCACGCAGTAGATGCACAGACACTGTGAAGCAAGAGAAGTCAGAGCCCATTTACTGCACAAAGTGGGGGACAAGTTCCCTCTGCCCGCTGATTCCCACTGTCTTTGACTGACAGTAGAAAAGTAAACTTTAGTTCGGTCCTGCATGATATGAATGCAGAATTAGTTTGGTTCAAATTGAACAGCGTGCATTCAATGGTGACTTAAATATTAGAGAATTTTAAACTCTCCCCCAAAGTAAAAAGAACATTCTTACTGTTTATGCTTAGGGGCTATGGGAACCCCCTCCTGCAGCTAACCCCCCCAAGACAGTGTCCTTTCTCCCCATCTTTAGGCTGAAGAGGACCGGTCTCAGGGATTCACAAAGACTGAAGAAGTTACCAGCAGGAGACCAATTCGATTGTTGATTTTTTTTTTTTTTAATTAAGAAGCACCAAAATGAACTTGAGCTTGGCAAGCCCTCAACAGAGAAGCCAGGCTGGCACTGAGCCTAGCTTGCATGGACTTGGAATTGGGCCTGGCTCCTATTTGGTCTCTGGGGTCAACAAAAGGCTATTGACAGACCTGCTCATCTCAGATTGAGGGGGATGGCGTCCCTCCCTGGAGACTCCGCCTCCCCCCAGGGCCCCTCTGCCCTGTGAGATCTCCCAGTATCTTTTCAAGAAATTGCTCCCTTTTTGCCTTTTTGCTCAAGTTAGCCATAGTCACTTTCTTTATATATATATTATATAAATATTTGATTATATATGGATATATATATTTAATTGTTCCATAAGCATGTTTTTATAAAGATTTCTTTATGCATGCAAGAGCTGGGGTACAGACCAGAAATGGGGGTGAGAGGAGTAACCAGAGACAGAATGGGGAACAGAACAGGCAGATCGACTGAAACACACTGTTGAGGGGAGCCGTGGGCGAGGCAGGAGAGGTCTGCTGTGACATGTGGGTCAGCTCCCTGACTGGGGGTCGAACTCACGCTGCAGTGGCTGCAGAAGCTCCATGGTGCAGCGCTCAACCCCTTGCGCCACCAGGGAGGCCCAGCCACAATCACTTTCTCCCGTAAAACAGTGTCTGATATTCACCAGCTCTAGCCCATGTTAAAGACAGGGGCTTGGTGTCACCTTAACAAGCACCTGAAATGTGCTCTTTAAAGAAGAACTGATCCTATGCCCCAAGGATAAGGATGGAATTTCAGAAGCTATAACAGGCAGGTGAGATGTGGGGGTACCTGGAGCCCCCAGCTGCACTGCTAGTAGGAGACTCTCACACAATCATGCCAACATCAGGTAATATCCAGGACTCAACACAGAAGGAAATGAAGCCACCCCACCCCTCCACGCCTTGGAAACTCAAGGGGTGACAGGGAAGGAGCAGAGTCGGGGGGGTGGAGGGAATGGACAAGGAAGGGACATTTATCCAATAAGATCCCTGGGGAGGAGAAGGACAAGAACTGAAAATTGCTCTGGGCTTCCTTTTCAGGTGAGGAATTTTTTTTTAAAGATTTATTTATATATGCACACAAGAGCTGGGGTACAGGCCAGAGTCCAGGGCAGTGAGAGGATTCACCAGAGACAGAGCGGGGAGCAGAACAGGCAGATGGACTGAAATACACTGCTGAGGGGAGCAGCGGGCGAGGCAGGAGAGGTCTGCCTCACCATGTGGGTCCCCTCCCTGGCCAGCGGCAGGGATCGAACTCGTGCTGCAGTGGCTGGGTTTGCTCCATAGTGCATTGCTTAACCCAGGGCACCACCAGGGATGCCCCCAGGTGAGGAATTTTTAATAATCACAATCTTTTTTTTTCTAAAGATTTTTATTTTATTTATGTATACAAGAACTGGTATGTAGGCCAGAGGTGCAGACGGTAAGAGGACTCACCAGAGACAGAGCAGGGAGCAGAACAGACAGAGCGACTGAAACACACTGCTGAGGGGAGGAACAGGCGAGGCAGGAGAGGTCTGCTGCACCAAGTAGGTCCCCTCCCTGGCTGGGGATTGAACTCATGCAGCAGTGGCTGCCCATAGCTTCACAGTGCTGAGACTTAACCCTCTGTGCCACCAGGGAGGCCTAAAATTTTAACAGTCTTGGCATCACAGCTCAGGCCTGGAAGGGACCTCTAGAACCTGGACTGCTCTCCCCTACTGTTCAAATGGGATGGGAAGGCACCATCCCACACCAGGGCAGAGGCAGCTGGGAAGGCGTCTGGGCTGCGGGGGGACAGTCTCCCATCCAGAGGGGTCCTCCCTGGCCAGCAGGTCATGGGCAATCTGTGTGGAGCTGATTTTGGGAAACTTCACATCACCCTACTTTAGGGGCCACACAGGCGAGCTGCCCGACACCCAAGCCCTGAGGTGGCTGAATCGGGTGTGACTCAGAGCAGGCGGGGACTACACCCTCCAAAGTGCTTTCCCACCCTTCACCCTGCCTGCAATTCCCTGTTGCCCTGAGCAGTGCAGTCCGTTTTGCAGATAAGGAAACGGGCTGGGCAGGACTAGGAGACGCACTCAGGGCCACCCACGTGGCACCTTGCAGAGCTGAAACAGAATCCAGGCCACTCCATTCTCTTCCTTCTCCCGGGATGAGGGAGACAGGAGTCTCAGACCTCTCCAGACAGTGCTGGAAGGCAGTGCTCCGGAAGCAGAACAGAAGCTTGAGGACTCAGGACTCAGTCTGATGCTGGTTTGCAGGCCCTTCATCAAACCGTGCTCCCCACTGTGCTGCCTGCAGCCTCCGCTCAAGGGCAGGTGGGAATCTTCACTTTGAGGGGATGTACCGGGGCCCAGAGCCAGGGGAGGGAGGTTTGGCTACCACCCTCTGCAGATCTGGTCAGGCCTCCCACCCGCCCCCTTGGCAGCTAAGAGTGACCGCTCGCTTAGCTGCTCTGGGGCTTGGCTGTACGCTGCTGAGGCCAGCCAGTTTTGAAACTGGCTGCCTACCTTAGTTGGGATGCAAAAGGACAGGTTTACCACTAATCTTTCCGTTGAGACACACGTATCAAAAACTGCAAGCACGCACACGAGCCTCACGCGGGGGATTTGCTGGGTTTCTCCGCCTCCCTCGCTGCAGAGGCCCAGTCTGACTTTCAAAAAAGGGCACACAGCCCTTGGCAGATCCTGGGGAGGAAAACTCGT
Organism: Galemys pyrenaicus; assembly: GCA_019455555.1. Classification (NCBI taxonomy): domain Eukaryota; kingdom Metazoa; phylum Chordata; class Mammalia; order Eulipotyphla; family Talpidae; genus Galemys; species Galemys pyrenaicus. The sequence goes on from JAGFMF010011389.1 coordinate 2,013,001, forward strand.
GGCATGTTGGTGTCAGGGACCTCGGTGCCCTTCAGGACTTCCCTCTAGGGCCTCCCAAAACAAGAAGGAAGTCTGAGCGGAAAGTGGAAAATGTAGCATCCATCAAAGAAATGTGGCATTGTTGAATCCTGGTGGAGCTTGCCTGATTATTAGATGCAAATAAGTGCTAATAAGTACAGTTGGAAAAGCGAATGGAAAAACCATCCTTCCCAGAGGGTCACTGCACACGGCTGCACGGGGCAGCTGAGGGGCCTCTCACGGCTGACCTGGTCCTTGTAAAGCCTGTGCAGACGCGTCTGTGGAAGCAAAGCCTGTGGAGACTTGTCCATGGATGGACTTATGGTCCAGAGCACCCTTCTGGCTGCAGGGCTGGGCTCAGGGAATGAGCACTCTGTGTGTGTTTGTGTGTGTGTGTCCACAGGCGTATGTAGGGTACTGAAGAGGTTCCCTTGACGACCAATCCTCTTTGGCAGCTGCCCAGCCAACCAGTGGCCAGGAGGAGAGAGGAGGCCAGAGGTGTAGGGCAAGGGGCCGCGGGGGTGGGTATAGGGCTGGTGCCCTCTGGGCATGTTGGGCAAGTAGCTTTCTGCTCACTTCACTCCCCAACTTTGGTTCCCAGTCTCTCCTCCTGCACTGCTCTGGCATCTTTTCGGTTTGTGCTCCACACAGATCCCTCTGCCCTGCTCTTGCTGACACCTGAGTCCTTGTGCCTTACACGCCATTCGGACACTCTGCTCTTCACGAACATTTCAGCCACCTATGTACCCCACAGACATACACTCACTCATGCAGGTCACTGCCAGCCAGAGGAGCAAGACTGGTCTAGCACCTGGGTCTGGAACAGTCTCTGAGCTCAGAGTCTGGACAGGAAACCACAGCACTGAACTGCCCACTTTGGAATCACTACCCTCAAGATGTGTGACTGCAGCAACTTGGTGGCGTTCTTGTACCTCAGTTTCCTCATCTGTAAAATGGAATAACAATGCTTACTTTGTGGGTGCAAGAATTAAAGGAAGATCCAGAGCGCGTGGGGAGACTGCAAGGGTCTCCTCATCTCTCCCGGTCTGTCTTCCATGCTGAGTTTGCCTGGGGCATGAACCAGGCCTGATGTCCCCAGGGGCAGAGTCAGGGCCCACCAAGGCCTACCAGAGCCCCAGAGTGCTGGGGGTCTCAAGGCCTGCCCCAGAGAGACTGCCCTTGCCCACCCCTCTGCTCATTCAAGGGCTACGAGTGCCCCCAGTCAACTCCATCTACACTCTGGGTCAGTCCCCTGGGGGTCGAACAGGCAGATCAGCAGATAGGAGAGAGAAGAGGCAGCATCCCTCACTTCCTTTAGTAAAAGGTTTTCTGCAGGTTTTTGGGTTCTGTTTTTTAATACTAGGTGTCTTTCCAAGACTAAGAGGTGACTGACAGTTTCAGACAGTTCCCCTGGGAAAGTGCCCTCCCTCCCGGCACCAGCTTGCCCTGCAGGTGGGGCTATCTCTTCTCAGGAAGAAGGTCCAGAATCATAGCCCCCTCACCTCCGAGCTCTGCCCTGGCGCTGCGTGGCTGTGGATCTGCCAGTGTCCGCGCTACGCCGGGGTGTAAGTGGGCCGAGGCTGATCTGCATCTCCACCCCTCCGCGCTCTCTGGCCAGTGACCCAACTGGGACTTCAAGGAGGTAGTCCTCAAGGGAGAGCCTGGGTCACAGGGCACTTTCAGCAAAATTCATACCCACAGGAATTCGGGGCTTCCTGAAGACAACGGGGCCCAAGGCTGCCCCAGACCTCGTCGGAAAGACACCGAGGCTGTAGCCCAGGGACCTCTCCGAATCTTCCTCGGGATCAGTTCTCTGCGTTTCGCGGGCCCCGGCTCCTGCAGCATCAGGTCCTGGGAGCGCGCCCTGCCGGGCTGTGGTCAAGGCCCGCTCCAGTGACGCCTCGTCCTTCACCCGGGCCGGCGCGGGCGTGCGACCCGCTGGGGCACCGGCAGCGCTCGACCTGGGGCTGGAGCCTGGTGGCCGCCGGGAGTTCGGCTCTCCGAGGCCGGGAGACCCGCGCGCCGCCCGCCACCGCCACCCCACCCCCGCGGCTGCCCGACCGCGCCCAGCGGCGGAACCTTCGGAGCGCGCAGCCCGCGGGGCGGCCGGGGCCGCAGAGCGCGCGTGGGCAGCGCCCGGAGCTCCCGGAGGGACGAGCGGGTCCGAGGCGCGATCCCTCCCGGCCCGGCCACCGCGCCGCCGCCGCCACCGCTGGGCGGGGCCCCGGCCGGGGGCGGGGCGCCGAGCGGGCGCGGCGCTATTTCCAGCCTTGCCGGAGGCTTCGCTCGCACTTCGCTGGGAGCCTTCCCGGCGCGCGAGCCGGCTCCGGCGGCGCAGTGGGGAGGGGAGCGCAGAGGGCGGCGGCGGGAGGTGGGGGACGGGCCGGTGCCGGCGGTGGAGCAGGGGCCGGCTTGGGGCGCTCCCTCGCCCTCTCGTGCGCGCGGGGCCCCAGCCCCCGCCCTCGCCTCACCCACCGCAGCGGGCTGGCTCGGCACGGCCGGCGGCACCGGGCCCGAGCTGGGGCGGAGGTCCTCCCGGCCGCCCGGAGCGGAGGACCCGCCGTGGAGCCCCGCGCGGGGCTGGAGGCGCCGGCGGCCCCGGGAGCGCGGGCTGCGCCAGGTAAGTGCTCGGCTCCACCCCTGGCCCCGCCTCTGCGGGCTCCGGGTCGGCAGGGGCGCCCTAGGGGTCCCGGGAGAGCCGGGGACTGCACTGCGCCCTCACCCCGAAAGCCGCGGAGTGAGGAGTCAGTGGCCGCGGGTGGAGGAGGCGCGCGCGGGGTTCCGGTCCGGGCGCACTTTGGGGACCCGCTCCAGTAGCGGGAACTTTAATTAGACTTTTGCTCCTTGGGTTTTACTCGCTGCCGCGCGTCGTGAGCCGCCTGCTCCCGGCTCCTTTGGTCCCCGCGGCTCCTCCGCTCCTCTTCGCGGCCGTGGGTGCTGGGCGCCGAGAGGCAGCGTCGCGCGCCCAGAGGGCGGGGCCGGAGCGTACTGGGCGCCCCCGGCTAGTCCGCGCGCCAGCGCTGGGACTCGGGGGCGGTGGAGGCGGGCAGCGGCGAGGGAGGACCCCGGCCCTGTCTCGGCCTCCTACCCAGCGGAAGAAGGTGCCCCCGCGCCCCGCCGCGCGCATCCCCGCCGGAGCCTCTCCCGGGCACCGGCCTGTTTTGTACTCGGGAGAGTGTGTGTGCGTCAGCGATGGGGTGAAGGTGTGCGGAGCGTGTGTCCGGAGTGCTGGAGTCCCAGCCGGAGACTCTGGGGGTGGTGAGAGGCTCCGCTTTGCGGCGGGGCTCGGCTGAGCTCAGGCGGCCGCTGCAACTCCAGCTGCTGGCTTCTAGTTCTGCACCCCGGCTCTGTGCTCGCCAGAGGCCCACTGGACCCGGCGAAGGAGCGTTTGCAGGTTCTGGCTGTGACCGTGCCGGCGCTGGGGCTTGAGGTAAACGCTCTCCCTTGCCGGGCACGGGACTCTCGTCGCCCTAACTTTCGGGGTACAATTGCTCTTCAGGCCTGGCGACCTGATCTGGCCACTGCTTAGCGCCCTCGACCGAGGCCACTTGCTGTCTGTCCTATCCTAGCCGAGTAGTAGGGGCCAGTCCTGGGCCTCGGACGGATTGCTGTCTTCCTTGTCGTGGTGGACCCCAGGTCCAGGACCATCTCCTATCTCTCTGAGCTATGATTGGTTCTGCTAAGGGCACTGGCCTCGGCCCTCTCTGTCTGCTTGGCGGGATCTGGCTGGGCAGCAGAGCAGGAGGCGAGGTGGGTACATGAAGAACTATGGCAGCATTCCAGTGGGCCCTGGCAGGGCTGTTGCAGACAAGCCCCTTCCCCAAAGTCCCTGTGCTTACAAACCGCTGGACCAAACCCACTTTCTTTGGGTAACCTCTCACATCAGAGTTCCTCTTGGCCTTTGCCTGTGGGGTGGAGAACATTGTCTAAATCTTGTCCTATAACAGCACAGCCTCTGGGGCAGGAGCCGAAGGGCCCTTTTCAAAGTTTCCCAGCTGTCACAGCCACTCCTGCCTACCTCTCTCCCTGTCTCAAAGGCAGAGCAGACAGGCCCTGGGGAGGCAAGATGTTCTCTTACGTGAGACAGCCCACTTCTTATGGCCGGCAGGGTCTGGGGAGCCCTGCCGGGAAGTGGGAGAACACTCAGAAGTCTTCATCAGAACTGCTTCTATGGAGTGACCCTCAGGAAGAATAAAATTCAGACCTAAAGAGAGAGCCACCCAGAATGATCGATAATCCAATAGCAGCCGAACACACAAACCCTCAACCCATCATCTGGCCGGCTGTCTCTGGCGCACTCCCACCAATGGCTCCACTTGTTTATTTATTTACCTGGAATCAGACTCCGTAAGAGTGAATTATGTTCGTCGGGTATTGATTTTTAAAAAGACCCCAAATTAAAAAGTCAAGGCTTTCTTAAAGCAAGGTCAAAGATTAATTATTTATAGAGAGACATCAATCAGCCAACGAGGGGACTCAATTGAAAATTGCCTGAGTGGGCAAAAGGAGCATCTTCTGATTTTCGCTGGCTCTGACGGGGACAGGAGTATCTTGTCTGACCTCCTGGCATTGGCAAAGCTCCCTGGACTGTGACCGGAGGAGGATGCTTTGAAACTCAGCCTGCTGTTGAGATGCCTTTTTAATCTTGTAGCCGGAATACCGCTTGGGAGATTTCATGCATATTTGCTGTGTTTCCATAATGAACATTTACTGATTACAGAGTATCAAGGGAATTTCATTTTTTAAACATTTATTCAAATCTCTGTTTATGTAAGCTAATAAGTCTAGAAAAGTTCAGTAACTACTTTTTTTTTCCTTTGCCATATAGTTGTTGGCCAAGTATGCCTGGTGGGTTCATCTCAGAATTGGCCTATCATTCACTTAAAAGGAGGAAGGTCAGACTCTCCTCGCTGGAAATGCATTCTGGCTGTTTCCCCACTCTCCACTCCCAGTTCGTGCCACTGCCAGCCTGATGGGCTTTTTGTGGTTTTGCTGATCGAAGAGATGGGTGCTCAGAGCTTTTGTTGTTGTTCTCTGGCTTCTGGCTGGCAGCACCTGCGGTGGATGCTGAAGTCTTGCGGGGGGTGACGGGACACTCTGTGTCTTGCCTGCTGCCGGGCCTGGAGTCTGGGATATCTGTCTTGGCCGCACCTGCCCACCTTCCTGATTTTCCTGTGTGTGGTGTCACATTGATGGGGGAGAGGGTCAGAAAGTGGACTGAGGATTATAGCAGCTCCATAATGAACAGCTGTGGCAATTAGAGTCAGTAAACTCTGTGAAACAAGTGTCCAGCTCTCAGCTCATCAGAAGGTAATGACTTATAAACAGGAGATTGATGCAGTGCTGGCCCGAGGGGATTGATGGGCCCTGCTCTGGGACAGCAAGATATAAAACAAACTTGAGCCTGGTTGTCTGGACGGCAGACTCCTCGGAGCCTCGGGGAGTGGCCGGGGCACCTAGCCAGGATCTGTCTGACTCCTGGCTTGCCCCAAGCAGAGGGAATGCCTGGGCTTGGAAAGCAGGGGTCAGAGCTGCGTTAGCTCAGGTGGCAGGGACCCGGGAGACACCGTCTCATTTCTTCCCGACTGGAGACACATGACCCTCGGTTGGTAAATCACTGTGGCAGAAGCTGAGACTTACAAATTGGTGGTGGGAAAAAGTTGTGACTTTTACCCTCTACAGAACGACCTGTCACTTGTGATCTGGGGCGCCAGCCTGCGCCTGCTTGCCGCGAGAGCAGCCTCGGCCTGTGTCCTCAGCCTGTGGGATGACACCAAGAGCAACACTAATTCCATCCTGAAAACCCACTATGGGAAGAAGCCAGGCAGGGTCTGTACGAGGCAGGGCTTCCCACTCAGCAGGCAACGTGGTCTTCACGTTCCCACTCCCCACTTCGGAGACCGTGCATTTCTGTTGCAGGTGACAGAGGGCACACCATGCCTGCCAACCCATGGCCAGGGCTGGCCTGGTCGGTGACACGTAACATGATTGAATTAGAATCCAACATTGAGGCCTGGAGCCAAGTGACTGTTCATCTCACACTCCTGATGTCGGACCACAGCTACTCCTTTCCCTTCTGCCACCAGTGGGCACTTATTGAGCCCGTGGTAGGTGTCTGTTGCGGTGCAGGTTCCCGGGATATGGGATGATCAGAGTGAAGACTGGTTCCTGTCCTTGTGGGGCTTGTTGTCTGGTGGGATAGAAATTCTCTTCTCCGTCTTCCCTCACTGACTCATCATTACTAAGCAAATAAGCCATACGTGTGCGATTCCAGGCTGCCGTCTGGGTGGTTATGAGAACTGCACTGGAGTGGTGTGCTCTAGGATGAGGGACCGGGGGACCCCTGAGCTGAGAACCAACGTAAGGGTTGGGACTAAGCATGGAGAGATGAGAGGATCGAGGGAGAGGGCTCCCCAGATACAGGGAGCAGCACCTGCCATAGGGAGGAATACCTGATACAGGGAGGAGCACCTGGCATAGGGAGGAGCACCTGACACAGGGAGGAGCACTTGGAATAAGGAGGAACATCTGACATAGGGAGGAGCATTTGGTACAGGGAGGAGCGCCTGGCATAGGGAGGAGCATCTGACATAGGGAGGAGCACTGATACAGGGAGGAGCACCTGACATAAGGAGGAACATCTGACATAGGGAGGAGCATTTGGTACAGGGAGGAGCGCCTGACACAAGGAGAGCATCTGACATAGGGAGGAGCACTGGCACAGGGAGGAGCACTTAGCATAAGGGGGAACACCTGTCACAGGGAGGAGCACCTGGCATATGGAGGAGCACCTGGCATAGGGAGGAGCACCTGGCATAGGGAGGGACACCTGTCACAGGGAGGAGCACCTGCATAGGGAGGCGCACCTGGCATAGGGAGGAATACCTGGCACAGGGAGGAGCATCTGGCACAGGGAGGAGCACCTGTCATAGGGAGGAACATCTGGCACAGGGAGGAGTGTGCATGCTGGTGCTCTGATGCACTTGAATGAGTGAAGCAGATGTAGGAAGGCCCACGTGACCTGCAGAATGGGGGTGGGTTGGGGGTATTGGAGAGACACAGGTGGATTCCTAACCATAGTGGATCTTCAAGGTCAGGGAGAAACTGGAATTTGCTCCTACAAGTTCTGCAGAATAGAGAGCCTGCTAAGGGGGAGCTGCAGTAATCCTGGAGGAAGATGAGCAAGGTCCTAAAGAGAGGAGTGAATGTGCATGAATCCAACGGCTTGGTGCTGGGTAGGTGGGGGCGGGGGAGGATGGTTGTGACTGTGACTTCCGGATCACCACTGGGAGCTGTTAGTCCCTCCCCATCCTGGGCCAAGGGTTCCCAAGCTTCTGTCCACCTGGTTGGGTTATGCCCTCCAGGGCTGAGGGTTAGACAGCTGCTGGTGTGGCCCCACCTGTGTGCCCCTGCCCACCTGCCCTTCCCCCCATGTACTTACCATTGAACCCTAACATCTGTGGCACTCAGGAAGTGACAGCCCAGTGTCTAGTGCCCTCCTCCCTATGCCAGGTGCTCCTCTCATGACGACAAGCTCCTCCAGTGCCCACCTTTCTCTGGAGCTGATTGCTGGAAGCTTGCTGGACAGGGCCTGCCTCGACCTGTGCCTCACCCACTTCGCTTCCTGGGCCCCAGAGGGTCCTTTACCTGCCACCCACTTTGGCCTGGCAGCTGCCTGGCTTCTGCCCCAGAAGGAATTCTCTCGGGCCAGTCTCCCATTCCCAGCCCTCTTTCCTGACTCCCTCCTCCCTGCGGGGTGCCTGCTGGCATCCTTTATGAGGAGCTCTGCCCGAGGCTCAGAGCTTCCAAACTCCCCCAGGGTTGAGGTCCATGAGTTCCCTGGAGCTGAAGGCAGTTCAGCTCTGTCCCAGCTTCCCCCAGAAGTATCCGGGTCCACCCAGCTCTGTCTTCCTTCCAGAATCGGGATGAGGGAGCAGATCTGTGAGTCACCCTGCTTCCACGTTGTGCCCACGCTGCTGGCTGCAGGCCCTGAGCCAAGCGGCCGCTGAGCTGCAGGCAACAGCCCAGGTCGCTGTCACCTTGTCCTCACTCTTCCTGGGCCTGAGCCAGCTCCTCCTTGGCTGGGCCAGGCTTGGGGACAGGAGGCATGAGAGCCGACGAGAGAATGCTGGGAGGTACAGATGTGCTTCTTGGACCGCAGGCCTTTCTGGGCTGACTCCTCCAGCTCTGGGGCTCCTTACCTGCAGGGCAGCCCCACCAGACCGCCCTCCTTTCCATTCTGACTTCTGCTCTCGCCACATGGACCACTGGGTGGGCCCAGCTACTCCTCAGTGGGAAGGGGGTCCCAGGAGCCCCAGTCCGAGTTCAGGGTGACTTACGCTGGCAGATTAATCATCCCCACTTCTGAGGTTGCCTCTTTGTGTCTCCCCAACAAGACCCTTATGTTGGAGCCTGTGAGCACTGAGACCCTCCTCCTGCCTTGAGTTACGGGGTCTTTGTTTCCCAAGCTCCTAAGCAAGGCACCCAGCAAATCCTTCCAGGGCCGGAGTCTCCCGCCAGGCCTCCGGCAGGCTCGGTGCCGGTCCATCTGGTTCTCACTGCCCATGCCTGCCATGGAAGGCACCCAGTGATCGCTGCTTGGGCTGCGTGAGCTGAACTCTGTACTGTTTCTGTGCTGTCCGGGCCGGCATGTGCTGCAGGTGCTCTGTCTACACTGGCTGAGTCTAGGGCGTGAGCGCTGGGCCCTTCCGTTTACTCTGTGTCTGCACCGTGGAGCCTTGGCACACACTCCCTGGCGGGCTGTCTCCCGGGGGGAGCCCACGTCACATGGGCAGTTGAGTCCGTGCACAGCGCCGACCCTCCAGCGCGGGTTGAATGCAGCTCGTGATGTGAGCTGTGTTTGCACTGGTTGAGCTCGGCACACCATTCTGGCAGTCTGTCTATACCTCTTGAGCCGGGGACTGGCTGAGGCCAATGTCCTGGGCTCGGTCTGACAGCCTCGGTAAGAACCCCCTTTTCTAACCCTGCCTGTCTGAAAATCTGGGTCCAGCTCAAGTCCCACTTCCAGGCTTTGACAGTCCTCTCTGCTTCCCCACATTTGAATGTCTTTGGCAGAGACTTGCTCGAGACTGGGAGTGGGGTGGGAGTGGGGGGTGGTGACAGGTGACCCCGGTCGTCTGTCCTGGTCACCACCCCCATCGTTGTGCCTGGAGTCACCCTCACAGCAGCCCCACACACGGTCTCTTCTCGTGAAAGTCGTCTGGACGCGTTACTGCCTCTGTGCGCGCAAGTCGTATTTATCCCAGTTCAGTGCACCTTGCCGGCTCCTGCTTAGATTCCAGGCCCCACCTCCTCTCTTTCACCTATTGCACCTCCTCAGGGTTGGCCTCATCTGCATATTTAATTCCGTGACCATTCATCCCTGTGAAAGCTCAGTCTGTGCCTGTTTTTTAATCTTCTCAGTTTCCTCTGCCATGAATTAAAGTGCAGTGGGCAGACGCGACAGCCGGTTCCACCCATTCAGGCTCTTCTGGGCTGACTGACGCCAGCTCCTCCAATCAGGCTGCCTGGGTTCAAGCCCCACCTTCCTCACTCAGTGACAGTGTGGGCCCGGGCCTCAGTGTCCCCGTCTATAAAATGGGGCGAGCAGGACCCCTGTCACACGGAACCATCGCGCCTGTCTGAGAGCCAGCCCGTCCCGTTAGAGGCACCTGCCTTCACTGTCAGCCTCTCCTGTGTGCGGTTCTCAGCGGAGGCTCAGGTTCAAGGTGCTGACCAGACGCCTTCCCTGATGATGTGACTAAGGGGGAGAGGGCACATGTCCCCCAAAATGGTGCCCCCCAAAACCCATTCTTTTTAAGCCATTTCTCATCGTTCCTTTTCCCTGAACTGCATTCAGTACAGAACATTTTTTAAAAAGATTTATTTTTTTATGCATGCAAAAACTGGGGTGCAAGCCAGAGGTGCACGGGGTGAGAGGACTCACCTGAGACAGAGCAGGGAGCAGAACAGGCAGATGGACTGAAGTACACTGCTGAGGGGAGCAGCGGGCAAGGCAGGAGGGGTCTGCTGTGCCCTGTGGGTCCCCTCCCTGGCCGGGGATCGAACTCGCGCTGCAGTGGCTGCGGGTGCTTCATAGCGCAGTGCCTAAGCTCTTGCACCACCAGGGAGGCCCCCGCTACAGTACTTTTTAAAACTTCTCATTCTAAGTACGGCATGCATACCAAAAAGCACACGGATTGTGGGTGCCATGCAGTGAATTTCCCCCAACACAGCCTGCCGGTGCGCCAGCGCCATCGTAGAAACCAGGTGTGGCTAACACCCCAGACCCCTCACCCCTCCAGGCACATGCCCCCTCCAGACAGCTGCTCTCCTTACCAAATGACATGGATCGGTCTTCTTGGGTTTTACGTTACTGTAGGGGTCTTTGTACGCCTGCACACGTCAGTGTCTGGCTCGCTTGGCGTCACATCTGAGATTCATTCTTGCTGCTCTTGGTAGTTGTCTGTTGCTGGCTCTCGTCACTGGAATTCCCTTTGTGCGCTCTTGTTATGCAGGATCCCTTGTGTGAATAGACCCCGGTTTATTTCTGCAGTCTCCCGTCGATTGACACTGGACTGTGCAGAGCTGGGCTATTGTGAACAGAGCAGTGAGGGCGTTCTGGCATGAGTTCGTAGACACACACACCTTTTAATAAGTCTGTGTCTGGGGCTTGCAGGATAGACAGAAATTCAGCTTTCGTAGCTGTGATCAGTAGTTGTGCTAATTAAGGTCCCTACGAGCATTCCAGTTCCTCCACACCCTTTCTAACATTTTATGCCGTTGGTCTCATTCATTTCAGCCATTCTAGGATAGGCAGAGGTCTCACACCTTGGTTTTAATTTTATTTCCCACATGACGAAGGACATTTTAAACTTGAAATCATTATTCAACAAATTTGAAAAGCCACTTCCATCTCCATAAGACATTATTGCAGGTGCTTTAAACATTGGATGGGGTTCCGTCAGGTGGGCTTGAATCTTCTGTGTGGGAGATAATGAGTAGGCAGATGTTTCTCTGATGAGGCTGGGGACCTGGTCACCTGCCCCAGCATCCCCTGGGGCGGTCATCAGAGATGCCCCATGAATCCCCACGTGGCTCCCAGGACCCATCAGTCTCTTAGGGGCTTGTCTTTCTTTCCCTTTGCAAACTCCATGAGCATTAAGACTGCCCTGTCTGCCACGTTCATTGCTGTGCCCAGTGTCTGGCACGGCCCTGGCACAGAGTGGGGCCACATCAGTACCCACCGGATGAAGGACCAGAGGGCAAGGTGCTTCCCCTCGGGCTCTGTCCTCTCCCACACCAGCTCACTAGGCAGGAATTCGTTGGTGTCCTGGGCTGCTTTGGGGAAGGCTCTGGAAACTGGGCTCTTGGTCCCTGGAGGGTGTCACAGTCTGGTACTCTGGTTTCTCTAAATGACCTCTCCCATCGCCAAAGCGAACTGTCCACTGAGGCCTGAGGGCTAGGGCCCTGGTAGCCATGCCCAGCCCCAGTGCTCCAGGCGCTGGTCATTTGGGAACACCCCCTGGTGTCTTCATCCCAGTGTGCTTATCTGACTTCGGGTTCTTGCTGAGAAGTTGAAGGTCCCCCTGACAGCAGCACCCAACTCTTGCTCCATGCAGCTGCTTCATCTCTATCAACTCCACCTTCTCAGAGAGGACATGCCAGCCAGTGAAGTGAAGGTAGAGGTGGTGTCTGCTGCCCCCTGACCCCCCACTTCTGCCGATCACATGTTTTTTTTTTTTTTTAAAGATTTATTTATTTATGCATACAAGCACTGGGGTACAGGCCAGAGGTGTGGGGGTGGTGAGAGAATCCACCACCAGACAGAGCA
>JAGFMF010011389.1:2025028-2082408 GCA_019455555.1 Galemys pyrenaicus
TGCTGAGGGGAGCAGCGGGCACAGCAGGAGAGGTCTGTCGCGCCATGTGGGTCCCCTCTCTGGCCGGCAGCAGGGATCGAACTCGTGCTGCAGTGGTTGCGGTTTGCTTCATAGTGCACTGCCTAACCCACTGCGCCACCAGGGAGGCCCCCGATCACATGTTGATGGGGACCACGATCAAGACTCTTTTGGAAAGAGGCATGGCTGGGGACATGAGACCCCTCAAATTCAAACCAAAGTTCTGTTCTTGTTTGGTTTTGAGACTCAGCTGTTGCCCCAGAGAGAGAGGCAGATGCACACACAGCTCTGTGCGGCCAGTGGGGTGACTGTGGTGACTGATAGCGCTAAAGTTGGGGAGTGAGCGTAAGGGATTCCCCCTGGAGCATGTACTGGGGACTCCACAGAGGAGGGAGGCCTGGACTGGTCCTCCTAAATGGGGAGTGAGGAAATGACATCTCACGACCACTCAGTGTTAGTCCACACATGAATTCCTCATAGTAGAAGTGTGCTGAGCCCCAGGAGACACTGTCTAGTTAACCCAACACACAAGGGCTTAGAGCAGTGAGCAGAGTTCATTGTCAAGTTTTGGAAGGCTTCCTGGAGGAGGTGAGCTTAGAACTGCATCTCAGAGGCCAGCGGTGAGGACTTCTCTCGGTGCCAGTAAAATGTCTCTCCAAGTTTTGGGACCCAGGGGTGTGGAGAGTGTGAGCCAAATACCCGTTGATTTAAAATAGGGCAACAAAGAATCCATGACACACACATTGTTTATGCAATGTGGAGGCGGGTGTGCAAAGATGGAAGAGCTAAAAGCAGTTTGGGAAAAACAACACCTTTTTTTTCTCTTTTTTTTTTTTTGTGGAAAGACAGATTAGAAAGGTTTATGCTCTTCTGTGATAACTAATATGAAAGGTTTATCAAAGTTAAAAAAAAAAAAACCCTTGACACTTTCTCCAGAATTGATTTGAAGACTTGGCAGATTTGAGGAATCATTCAGTAACGTTTTATGGGTCGATGCTAATTTGATGCAACAGAGCCTTGCATCGCGCCAATTTACTGCCAAACCAACATTAAGCATGGACCTTTCGAGCAAGGTTTATAGGCGGACAGCTCATAAAGATGCATGCTTGACAAGTATTCTGCTTCTTTTAGGATGTGCAATATGAAGTGTTTATCAAAAACCACCTAAATCTCCCTTGCCTTTCACTTGTAAACAATCTCTGGGGACTCGGGCCTGGAGCCCATGCAGTATTTCACGCCTCACCATTCTAGTCCCGGTAGGTGAGTTAACTTTGTCTCGGAAGCCAGGAGTTGGGGCAGGAGAGGGGCCCTTGGGGGTGAAGGGTTGTAGCAGGGAGCACTATGGAAAGAATCTGCGCTCCAGGCTGCTGGCCTCATTCCCAGCAGGGTCTCCTACTCCAAGGACCCTAAAATGCATTCCCAAAATGGGGTGTGTGGCCCCAAGAAAACACGTCTCCTGCTTTCATTTCGTGTCCCAGCTGATGATGTGCGATTGCTGCTCTCTCTCATCATCCAGATATGCTGTCAGAACCCCGTCAGAAGGGAGGTCACCCGGCTTTGTTTTATACGTTGGAAAGTGTTTAACAATAGAAACGATCATAGCTCCCATCTTTCATCCCCAAAAACCACTGCCCATATTTCCCAGAAAGAAAAGTGGACTTCCGTGGGATGAGTCTGCTGCAGTGCTCCAGTCCCCCTCGGCGTTCCCACCCGGTGTTAATTACCCGGGCATAAATGTGGAAGGCTGCTGGGGGTGGGGAGAAGCACAGACGGCTGTCAGCACAAAGCCCCGGGGTTTTCACAAGGAGAAATTTGATCTTGGGCAAATGTCAAGGCGTTTTTGAAATCTGTGTTATGATATCAGTTCGTTGCCAGTGTAGGGCTTCATAAATATTGTATGGGGTGCGCTTACTGACACCTTGGCCAGCTGGAGAACACAACAGCCACTCCCGACACACACACACAAACGCACATACACACATCACAATCGCAATCTATTGCGGAGTTGTCACGGAAAAACCAATTGGTGATATTTCAATCACGATGTTCTTGTAACAAATGCCATTCAAATTCTGTGGGAAAGGGAGTTAAGGCTTCCTCCTGCTGCTGGGAGAATGATATGCTAAATGTAGCTTCCTGAGGCCCTGGCAGCCATCCAGGGCTTTGTAATTTATAGTTCTCCTTTGTGGTTCTCCAGGTGACCTTGGGACCTCCACGTTGGTGGATTCCTTAGGTGCACAGGTCGCCCACTGTCCTCTGTGATGAGCAGTGTTCCCAGGGGGGCAGGTGCGCATCCACCGGGCTACGTAAGACTTAAAGAAAGGACCGAGGACACGGGACCGCCCGCGGCAGGTGACTGCATCACGGCTTGTGGCTGATCTTGCCTCTAAAATTTATGTCAGCCACAAAGCAGTCAAATATTGTGTTTAAAGGTGGCCTGCAGGTAACGGGAGCTTCTCTCCAGCCCTGCGCTCAGCAGGTAATCCTGGAAAAGAAGGGAAGGAACAATCTGCAATTACATTCATCAGCTATTTTTGGTGGAGGAATAAACAAAATGGCCCAAATGGCTGCTGTTACAGATTCTAGCAGAGGAGCGGCGTGTAGGAAAGATTAATGTACAATTAAAATCCATGTACGGGTAAATTACAGGGTGACAGCTATCTAATGCAAACACCGCAGACGTGTAATTAAGAGGAGTTACAGGCTCTCGCGGTGGATTTGTTGAGGGAAGTGCTAGGGAGCTGTCTGCGGAGCAAAGAGGCACCCAGGGCTGAGACTTTGGCTGGGACAGCATGGGGGCTGGGAGGTGGTGGAGGGAGCCCCTCACAGCGTCTGGGGGCATCTTGGGGCTCAAGCTAGCCACAGCCACTTCAGATGACCCTGCCTGCTCTCTGGCCTCCTGGGTCTCGCTCCAAGCTCCCACCCCTTCCTGGAGCTACCCTGCTTACCTTTGGCTCTGAGGCGATGGGAGCCCATGAATGTCTCTTTTTTTACATTTTTAATTTCTCCTGCTTTGTCAGCTTTTTAAGGAATATGTTACATTATGTGGAAATTGGATGCTAACAAGATTTGTATGAATAAATTAGACCCTTAACTTTTTATGTTATTACAAAATTGAAACGGACTCTAATGACAGTCAGAATTAATGTTCTGTTTCAAATAAATGCCGCGGATGTGACTGAATTTTCAGTGCTCGCGCCTCATCTTGCATCCCCAGCCCTCTCCAGAGTCCCCACTCTGAGAGAGGGGTCTCTCTCAGAGATCTCCCTTCCCCTCTGGCCAGGCAGCCCTCTTGGACTAGGACAAGGCCGTGGGGGATCTGCTGAGGTGCCGGCGGCCCCCACCTTCAGTCAGCCCCAGGACCATGAGGTCTTCCTGCTGGGCCCCCCAAAACCTCAGAAGTTCCAGTGCACTCGGCTCAGCACATGGGCTCTTAGGGGTCTCTGTTTTCCTCCAGGCAAGTCTGCCCTGTTGGGGCCGGGTCTGAGAGAACCAGGGCTGTTCTTTCTGCTCTGTTCCTGCTGGATCCCGGGGCTATAGGCGAGGTCCCGGCCTCGGTTGGGGTTCCCCTGGGCATGTTTGAGCAGCAGGAGGCCAAAGAGTCAGCGGGGTCTCAGTGACCACCCTGGCTGCCGTGGGTTTGACTCCTGACTTGGTGGGGGGCAGATGCGGAGGGGTTTTGTGCCAAAGGGGCAGAGCGGAGCAGGGGCTGAGGGCTCTGGGGTGTGGGCACTGGTTTCCACACACGACAGCCGCAAGGAAGAGGGGGCCTGGTAAGATGGGCAGAAAGAGCTCAGGACAGTCCAGCAAAGGGGGTCTGGAACGCCCGCCGTGGCTGGGGCTCACGTGGCGTGGTGCTGGCTGGGACACCCGCCCTTTGAACGTGCCTCCGGCTGGCATGGCAAGAAGAGACGGGTGCCCAGGTGGCCAGGTATTTATTCCAGGACAGGTGGGTCTTTACATGAAATCTCTTCCCTTCTGAACTCTAGAGACTAATTCAAACTTTAAAATCAAATTCCCAGGGACCAGATTTTATGTCTGGGAACTGCACTGCGTTTCTGGGCTACAGGAACTTCGTGTGCAGAACTTCATTGTCAAGGCAGACAGTTCCCCAGGAAAAGGACAGAAACAGCCAAGACCACAGGCAGTCACTGGCTGCAGGGCTATGGGGCTGCAGGCAGCTGAGTTCTGCCCAACCAGGTCCTCTGTCTGAGGAGCCCCCATCTGCTGGGAGAGGGGTCCTGTCCCTGGAGCTGTGGGTGTCCTGGCTGCAGGCTGGCGGAGCCCCATTTGGCATCTGGCGAGCCCAGCCCTGCCCAGTTGGGCCACTCAGCTTGGGCCTCCGTGGGTAAGGGGGTGACAGAGGGACCTGTGTGGACCCCTACCTTTGTGTGGGCCTCACCCCGGCATTCCTACTTGCCCCTTCTAAAGTCTTATAATTCCCTGCAGAAATGCCTTAAGAAGAACAAGAAAATAAAGGCTCCCCCTCTAGATGTGGGGTCCCCATACGCTGTTAAGAGAGGGCATAGCTGACATCACTGTCATTTAGTATATGCAAACTCGTAAGTCATATTCGCTTTATAGACATGCAGTAATTTTTATGCCTACTGCACATAACCTGTTTAATCACCTTATATATCGTGAACGTCTTTCCACAGCGATGGATCTGTTTCCATCCTGCTTCTGACACCTGCACGGTGTTATTTCCTAGGAATTTATCATAATTTATACAAGTGGTTCCCTGTTGGACATTTCAGTGGTTTTCATTTTTAGTTTTCCAGAATGTTGACGTGAACATTCTCACTATTCCTTTGTGTCCCTTCAGGATAACTTTCTAGAAGTGGAATTATTGGCTCAAAGGGTATGCGTAGTTTTAAGACTTTTTATTTTTAAGATTTTATTTATTTATGCATACAAGAGCTGGTGTACAGGCCAGAGGTGCAGGGGGTGAGAGGATTCACCAGAGACAGAGCGATGAGCACAACAGGCAGATTGACTAAAATACACTGCTGAGGGGAGCAGCGGGGGAGGCAGGAGAGGTCTGCTGCGCCATAAGGGTCCCCTCCATGGCTAGGGATCGAACTCCCACTACAGTGGCTGCAGAAGCCCCCACAGTGCGGCACTCAGCCCCTTGCGCCACCAGGGAGGCCATTAAAACTTTTTAATATGTCCCGACAAATCATCTTTCAGAAAGGCCCAGTGGTACCTGTGTGTGTCTTCTCGCTCATAGTTGCACCAGCAAATCTTCATTTTTAAAAATCTTTGTCCACGGGATATGTTAAAGAGAGGCCTGCTTACGCTTTTTAAAAATAACTTTCATTTTCATGAAAGGAATAGATGTATGTGATTAAAAAGGCACAGATAATAAAAGACTTGTGATAAACCCACAGCCCTCTGCCTCATCCCACACCGCCTCTTGCAATCCTGCTCCCCAGTGGCAGCCACCTGGGACTGTGCTTTCCCTGGGCAGCTGTGCCCCTGAGGGTGTTTAGTGCACTGGGAGGTGCTAAGACATCTTGTGAGTGGGTAGAGGTCAGGGATTGCTGCTAAACATCACCCCACAACAGCCCAAGAATTGTCTTGCCCCAAATGCCAATAGTGCCCTGGCTGAGAGATCCTGATAGAGATTGTCCAGGCAGGGGTAGGGGTAGGGTAGTGGGGTCGGAGGGGAAGGGTGCGGGAGAGAGGGGGAATACTTGAAGTTCTTAAGGCAAGAGTGAGCAACAGCAAACAAGGGGGAAGCATCTGGGAATGAAACCCCAGAGGTCAGGGCGGCATGTGGGAAGAAGGAGGATGATTTGGGCCTTGTGGGGAGGGATAAGATATTTGACTTTACTGCAAATCAGGTGGGGAGCAACCACAGGGTCTTGAACTGAGGACTGCCGTGAATTATCTTATTCCCATGACAGGGGCCAAGAGAGCTTTAAGGCCTCACAATGAGAGATGACGGTCCCGGCAAGGTGGTGGCAGTGACATGGAAAGAATGTGTTCGATTCCAGGTACATTTTGAAGGCAGAGCCAACAGGGTTTCTCATGGTTTAGATGTAGTGTGAGGAAAAGAAAGTTTGTGATCTTAGCACCTGGAAGGATGGAGTTAGCTACAGCTGAGATGGGAAAGACAGCAGGTAGAACAGGCTCTGTTGGGGGTCTAAGGCTCCATGTTCAGTGAAGGACATACTGTACCTGATGTCCAACACACGTCCAACTGCAGATGTGGGAGATGTGGTTGCAGTTATGGAGAGAGGTTAGAGCTGAGATACGGATTGGAGGGTTATCTAACATAGTTCTTGAAGTCAGAAGAATAGTCCAGAGAGGGAAGAGCGACCCATAAATGAGTCCTAGAATATTCCAGTTAGAAGAAGTCAGGGAGATGGGGAGGAATCCACAGAACAGACTCAGAAGTGACCAGTAACGTTGGAAGGAAATGGGAGAGCAGAAGCCAAGTGAAGAAAGTGCCTCATGGAGGTGTGTGGGGTCACCTGTGTCAAGTGCTGGTGGTGGGTCAGCAAAGACAAGGACCAGGGATTGACCATGGTTTTAGCGACGCGCTCCAGGAGTGCTCTGGTGGAGTTGCAGAAGTGAAGTTCTGATTTAGAGAGAAGTGGGAAGAGGTGAGATGATGAATTTGGGTAGCTCGGGATGTTTTCCACAAAGGAGAACAAAGAAATAGAGTGGTAACTGCAGGAAGAAGCAGTGGTTGAGAGGGCTTTTATTTTTACTTGGGGGATGGGAGAAATGACAACTTGTGTTTGTTTTGGGAATGACCCAACAGAATGTGGAAAATTCTACAGGTAGTAGAGCAGAGAGCTGGTGGAGAAGTTCCTGAGAAAAGAAGAGATACTGGCGCTGGCAGAGGGATTGGTTCTAGGAGTATGGACACTTAACCTCAGTGAAAACTGAGTGGATAGTGATTGGAATCTGAAAGTATCTCTCAGTATCTCAGAGTCAGTCAATCTGTCTCTCTTAGCTTTAGTGAGGTATTATCATATACCATACCATTCACCCATTTAAGTGTACTGTTCAGTTTCACACTGTGTAAGTGTCAACTTCCCAGTATGTTTGCACAGTTGTGCGATCAACAACAGTCAATACCAGAGCCTTCTTCACGCCCAAAGCAAGCCTGTATATATTAAGTCACTCTCCACTTATATCTCCCCAGTCCTAAACAACCACTAATCTAATTCCATTTCTATAAATTTTCATTCTGGACATGTCTTATAAATTGCTTTTTTTTAAAGATTTATTTATTTATGCATACAAGCACTGGGGTACAGGCCAGAGGCGTGGGGGTGGGGGGTGAGAGGATTCACCACAGGCAGTGAGGAGCAGAACATGCAGATGGACTGAAACACACTACTGAGGGGAGCAGCGGGCGAGGCAGGAGAGGTCTGCTGCGCCATGTGGGTCCCCTCCCTGGCCGGCAGCAGGGATCGAACTCGTGCTGTAGTGGCTGCGGTTTGCTTCATAGTGCGTTGCTTAACCCACTGTGCCACCAGGGAGGCCCCATGTCTTATAAATTGTATCATGCAATATGTGGTCTTATTTTTTCAGATAGCATAATGGTTTCAAGGTACTGCATTCCTTTTTATGGCTGAATAATATTCCATTTTATGGCTAGACCACATTTATTACTTTATCCTTTTATTAAGGGACATTTAGGTTGTTTCTGTCTTTTGGCTAGTTATCCATAAAGCTGCTTTATACACATTTGTATGCAAATTTTTTTATGAATATGCTTTCATTTCCCTTAGGTAGAAGGTTGGAATACCTGGATCTTTTGGTAATTCTATGCTTAACTTTTTGAGGAATTGCCACCCTGTTTTCCAAATGGCATTTCTGCCACCGTGTATTGGTGTTTTATTTCTCACCTCCTTGCCAATATTTGTTATTGTCTGTCCTTTTGATTATAGCCATCCTAACGGGTATGAAGTAGTATTTGATTTCATTGTAGTTTTGATTTGCATTTCCCTAATGACTAATGACATTAAACATATTTTCATGTGCTTACTAGTCATTTGTACATCTTTGGAAAATGTCCATTCAGATCTTTTGCCCATAACTTGTTTTATTTTACTATTATAGAGTTATAATAGCTCTATATTGTAATTACTATTTCCTTATCAAATATGTGATTTGCAAATATTTTATCCCATTCTATGGATCTTCTCATCACTTTTGTGATTGTATTTTTTGTAGTACGTTTTGTTCTTGATGAAGTACAATTTATCTATTTTTTGTTTATTTGTGCCTTTGGTATTGTGTTTAAAAAGGTATTGTGCCTAACACAAGATCATGAAGTTTAATTCTTTCTGCTCTTTATTTATTTATTTATTGCTTGTATTTAATTTTTTCTTTGTAGATGAATTGGCAAATTGTTCCTAGGACAATATTAAATAGTAGCAGGTTTCCTTTGGTATATTCTTGACTTTAATGTTTCACTGTTAATCATGGTATTGACAAATGAACAAGAATTTTAGAATCTGAAAAAAAAATCCTGTATTAGTACTTATAAATAACCAAGGACTCCTCCCCAAATGTATTTAGTCTATTAATGTAAATATGTTTTTCCCTTTGACCTATTGATGCAATAAATTATATTAATAGATATTCTAATATTGAGCCTTTCTGTAATGTAGTTCTAGATTAATTTTAATTTGTTGAGGTACATAATTATTTCATTACACTACTTGTTCAGTAGCAAGAATTTTTTTAATAATTTCCTTTGTGATTCTTTGACTCATGAATTATTTAGATTCTTAAACATTTCAAGGGCATTTTTTCTTTTCTGCTTTCCAGTTTTATTGCAATGTAGTGAGAGATTGTGGTTTGCATGCTATTGATGCTCTAATTTTAGTTGAGAATGGTTTTATGTCCTAGTTAGTATATGGTCATTTTGTTGTTGTTGTTGCTCCATTATGTTTGAAATTATACATACCCTCTAATTGTTGGGTGCACAATTCTATATAAATCTATAATTATATACTTTCTTCAGCCTTATTAATTGCATTGTATGTATCTTCTATATACTTAACTTTTTGACTATTTAATGTGTTAAGTTCATAGTGAGATATGCCAATACCTCATACACAGTTTTTCTTTGTACTCTTAATCAACTTCTCTATTTTTTTTATAGCTATGTTATTAGGTGCATACATGTTCAAGATTGCTGCTTGAACATATTACTAGTGAATCATTGTTTTTTCCTTTGTATGATGATACTTTTAATCCCCATTGATACCTTTTTGCCTTAATTTCTATTTTGCCTGATAGTGCTATTGTAAAAACAACTTTCTTTGTTTATTTATCTTACCTGGCTTTTAGTATCTGTTTACTTTTAACATTTCTGCATTATTATGTTTTGGAAATGCCTCTTCTATCAAGTTTAATATTTTTCATAGTTATTAGTGCATTTGTACTCTTTCTTTCAATTTTATTTTATTTTGTATTTTTCTACTTTCCTTGCTTTTCAATTGTTTTTTTATCTTTTCACTTTTCTGATAGATTGATTATACTTTGTTCCTTTTTGTGCCCTCTTTTGGTTTGGAAGTTATATATTTTCTTTTTCTTTCAGTGATTACCTTCATATTTTAACTATGCATACTGTTCTTAACACAGTCTGAATAAAACAAAGAATTCTACCTTCCACCAAAACAGAAAAATAATCACGTTACACTTAATTCTGATTATAACGCCATCTCATATCTTTTGTTTAATTTTAGTACCATATTGTTAATGAAATCCCTATCATCACTGCTGTTTTTTTTACAATTAATGATTATTTGGATTTACAGCTGCTTGCCAACTTTTTTGCTCATTCTTATTGTATCCTATGCTTTCTGGATCTATTTCAACTGTCTCACATAACCCTTTGGTAGTTCTTTCAGGGAAGACCTGTGTAAACTCTCTTGGACTATGTTCATTTAAACAAACAAATTATTTAAATATTATTTTCCCTTAATTTTGTTGAGCTGGATATAGAACTCTGGGGTAGTAATATTTTCCACTAGCCCTTTGACAATTTATCCTGTTGTCTTCTGGTTCTCACAGTTCCTCAGAGAAATCTGGCTTTTGTCTGTTAGTCCTTTATGGATAATGTCTTTCTCTCTAATGTGTTTTTGATTTTCCTTTGTTTTGATAGTCCTTAGCTTCACTCAGGCATATAATTTTATTTCTCTTGCTTGGAAGTTGAAGCATTTATTTACTCAATCATAAGACTAATGGTTTTCTTAAGTTCTGAAAAATGTTCAGTCATCATCTCTTCATCTCCTTTTTTCACAATATTAGCCTTTGAAATACCAGTCACACATATGGAGCATGGTTAAAACTGGGACTCAGCAGTTGGATACATGTTTTGACTCTAATGCTTAATACCTGGGAGAATTATTTAAACACTGTTTCTCAGTTTTCTTATCTACAAATTGGGGGGAAATATATCACAAAAATCTTAGGTTGTTGTAATAATTAAATGAGTTAATACATTTAAAGTGCTTAAAATAGTACCTGTACATGGGTAGCCATAGGTAAGCCTTAGTAATCTCACACTTTTCTGTAATACTCCAGAGATCCTACACTGACATTAACATATGTGTCTCAAGAGCATTATTTTAAGTTTTCTGGGAAGCATTTGACTTTGAGACTCTGGGGATGCATTTCTGCCAGCATCTCCCTGATTATTCATATATTTTGAGTCTTCTCATTCTATTCTTTTCCTTGTGATTTCAGTTTCATACTTCCCATGCATGAATTCTGGGTGCTTATGTCAGATTTATCTCTTGAATCACTCCATCTCCTGGTTTACTAATTAATCTGTTACTAAAGTCTTGTACTGTGTTTTTAATTTCAATCACTATATTTTTGATTTTTATAAATTCTATAAAGATCTTTCAAACCTACATGCTTGATTTTATAGTTTCCTGTTCTTTGATTATTTTTATACTTGATCTTAGTCAAAAGGCCAAGAAGCAATTATTTCATTATCTTTATTCTTTCTTTTACTCACTTAGCAATTTAAAACATAATTACATTATGTTTTCAGCTTTTTCCATTTTCTCAGATCCTTCTGTTTGTTTATCAGCTGATTTTCCCTCATGGTGAATCATTTCCTTGAACAGATTATAATTTCTATATAATATTCTTAGGAAGCAAAAATTATCCAAACTAATTTAAGATTGGTGATTTTTTTTTTTTAAATGGCAGCCCTGTGCTTCTTGGATTGTAAAAGTGTTGCTTCAGAACATTTCAAAAATTGTTTCTGCTGGGAGCTCCCATGGATGCATCAGTTGGGACCCATTTTTCCCCCCATAATTTCTGTATATGAGGATTCTAGCACCACATAGGTAGTGTAAATTTGCACTCCATGACCACAATGCAGGCTGGGGACTTCCTTCCTTTCTGAAAGATTTCGTACCTAGGAAAGACTTCTTTAAAAAAATTGTCCAGAGAGAGGTTGAGTGTTCCAACCTCCATTTCACTGAGGTGGGATCCTCTCTGGGATTGGAGCTTCATCCAGCTCTTTGTCTTAATGAGAACCTAGGCCCTATCTCCTGCCCCTGTGGATGCTGCTGCCCCATCTCTGGCCCCTGGGGGCACCAGCTGACAGTTTATTGCTCCATCTCACGTTCATTTTTTGCACCTGAGGGTTTGCTTTTCTTTCCTTCAAGCTCAATTATGTTTTTAATTGTTTCATATTCTGTTTTATTGAGCATTCATGCATTTGGAGCTGGGAAGGGTGTTGGAGGGGGCCACGTGAGTCTGCCATGATCTTTTATTTAGGATTTTTACATCTAGAGTGACAAGCAAGATTAGTCCGTGATTTTATTTTTGTTTCATCTTTGGCAGGTTTTGGTACCAGGGTTATGAGTTATTCATAAAATTAATTAGGAAGGTTTTCTCCTTTCTTTATCATCTGGAACGTTTTCAATAGCATAGAAAATTTCTGTTCCTTGGAGGTTTGAAATTTTCCAATGAAATCTGTCTGAGGACAACGCCCCTGGGGTGGGAATGATTGTTTTCCACAGTTACTTTTTATTCAGCTTTTTGACTTCTTCAATCAGTTTGTATAACTTTCACCTCCCTAGACTATCAGACATTTAATGAAGATTTTAAAACTTATTAGCATAGAATTCAATATGGTATTCTTATAGTTTAAGAATTTTTGCATCTGTAGCTTTCTTTCATCATTAATACTATTTTCCTCCTTTTCATTAGACTTTGCCAGAGATTTGTATATTTTATTGACCTTTTCTAAGAAACCGGTGCTGATTTCATTTATTTACTTATCCAGCTGTTGAACTCTTAAATGTCAGTACTTCCTCCTTTCACAAGCTATTTTGCTATCTTGTTCTTTTCCTGATACATAAGTTGAATGTCCAAGTCTTTATTATCTATTTTTCTTTAAGAGTAAAGCTCTTAAAGCAATAAAAATTTCCTCCAAGTACAGTGTGGCCACACTCCATAAGTTTTGGTGTGTATAAGTTGTCATCATCCTAACTTTTCATAGTCCAAAATTGCTATTTTTATTTCCTTGCTACAAGAGAGAGATTCGGGAGGACATTTTAAAATTTTTTATTTTTCTTTTGTTATTCAATTATGCTTAGATAGCATTGTGTCTTGTACTTTTTTTAAGCTACCATGTTTTCATGAAATCTAAAATTAATGCTGATGGTAATGCACATCATTATTTTTTTTTAAAGATTTTATTTATTTATGCATACAAGCACTGGGGTACAGGCCAGAGGTGTGGGGGGTGTGTGTGAGAGGATTCACCACAGAGAGCGGGGAACAGAACAGGCAGATCAACGGAAGTACACTGCTGAGGGGAGCAGCGGGCACAGCAGGAGAGGTCTGCCGCGCCATGTGGGTCCCCTCCCTGGCTGGCAGCAGGGATCAAACTCGTGCTGCAGTGGCTGTGGTTTGCTTCATAGCGCATTGCTTAACCCACTGCGCCACCAGGGAGGCCCCACATCATTATTTTATGTACCACCTTCAAGAAGTAACTCTAACATCCCATCAATCGTAACATGTACTTTTCAGAGACGATGTGAAAAATAAAATGTATGAAATAGGGAGTTTATCATTCATTTTAAATTTAGATACATGTGACTAGAGAATGTGATCTGTATTTTGTCATTTCCTTACAATGGATTATAACCTGGTATGTTATGTGTAGTCAGTTTTTATAAGTGCTTTATAGGTACTTGAAAATAATGTATTTTCTCTCTTTGCTGACTATTTCTGGACATTCTGTTACACACACATACACAAAGTCAATCTTGAAGCTGCTTTTCAAAGTTCCTAGATCTTGCTAACCCTTTTTTTTTTTTTTTGAATCAGCTTGTTTGTGCCCTTTCTGAATGAGATCTGTTAAAATCTTCCACTTTAAAGATGGATTTATAAACTTGTCACTTTTTGCTGTATTGGGGGGGGGGTTCTGTTGTTAAATGCCCATACGCATTCCTAATGGTTATACCTACTTTTGAAAATGGTCCATTTTCTCTTGTGTTGTGCCACTCCTTCCCTCTGTTAAATTCCTTCTCGCCTTGAATTCCGTTTTCTCTGATAATGCTAGAACAATGTCAGTTTTCCCTTGTTAGTACTTCCTGGCATTCCATTTTCCATCCACTTATTTCCAGTTTTCCTACATGGCTTTTTATAGAGTTTTTTCCCATCAAGATTGATAGTCTTCATCTGGCGAGCAGTAGGCTCTCTTTGTGAGGAAGCACCTGTTTCTGAAAGCAGCGAGGACGCCCGCCCGCAGGTGCTCAGGCCAGGCAGCCGCGTGCTTGGGTCTGAAACCTGGCTCCCTGCTCCACCTGCCATGGGCATTGGCAACACGTTTCTTTGCCTCCTGGGGCCCCAGTCCCCTCGTCCATAATGCAGCCATAACTGCCTGGCAGTGGACGCGTTCTGATGTTTAAGTAAGTCAGTACGTGTGCCCTGCATGCCTCCGCTACAGCTTGGCATACCTTGAGTATCCCTAAATGTGAGATGAGTTTTACCCACTCATAGTCATTGTCATCAGTCCATGGATTTATTTCTATCAGGTTATTTGTGACTTCTGCCTACCATTCTCCTTTCTTGTGTGCAATCAGTACCATTTTCTTTCTTTTTCCCCACTCTGTTGAAAACAATAGATATTTTTCTGTCATTGGATACTCTTAAAATGTTAACCTGCATATTTAACTATACATTTTTTTAGCAAGTCTAAAGTTATTATCTCTGTCATCTACCAAAGCAAAGCAGTCTTCACACACTGAGAACTCACTCCCTCTGTCTTCCTTCTCATTATAGTTGAAGACTTTTTTCCCAACGTAATACAAAAGCAGTATTATTAATATTTAGAGCGACAGTTAATTAAATTTGCTCACAAATTTTACCAACATTGCTGTTTTTAAATCCTGCTCATTCTCTCTAGGCTCATTTTTCTTGCAGAAATGTATCCTTAAGTGATTCTTTCATTTTAGGTGGCAAATCCTTGGCTTTGGAGGACTGAAAATATCCTTTATTTTGCCCTCTTTCTTGAATCACTGAATAGAATGACCTTTATTTTCCTATAGCACTTGCCAAAAAATGGTATCCTGCCACATCTTTTATGAATTTCTTGATGCTCATCTGTGTGCTGTTGCTGTAACTGTCTTGGGGGTCCTCTTTCTTTCCTTGCTGATAAACTAAGATTTTTCTTTTCATTTTTGGTATTTTAGAGTTTTACCAAAATGGGTAGATTTATTTAATTTTGCCCTGCTTAGTTAGCACTGTGTGTGTATCTTCAATATACGGGATGGTGTGTTTCTTCAATTCTGGAACATTCTTAGCCATATTCCCACCATTTACTGCTTTTCCTACCAGTCCCCCACACTCTTATTCTGAAACTCTGTACTAGAAGGGGGTGATTCTTTTCAGCTGTTGTACAGCTGAACTTAAGATGGGCCAAAATTTACTTAAACACATTTCCAATAATGGTAATTTATATTTTTCCACTTTTTTCTATTAAAAAAACAATGAAGCAGCTAACATTTTAATCTTTTTATTGCATCATGTTAGAGAATGACTTCTATTGAGATTTTTTTCCCTTATAATCTAATATAAGCCCATTTTTCTAAATATCTGAGCGATTGAGAAATCTGTGTTCTGTGTGTGGAGCACAAAAGGTGGGGGAGGGAACACCAGGTTTTTGATAGTCAAACCTTTAATAGTCTCACTTAATTTTTTTTTTTGCATAATTCACTTATTTAATTTGCCAGCTCCTTCTGCCTCATCCTTTGCTTTGTAAACGCTGGAGCTACATAGTGACACAGCCAGTGCCTGCCTCCGTAGGTCCTTCCATGGGACCGCATGTCCCCCCCACACCTTCATGCCCCCCCCCCCCCGGGGCTCTGCAGGCTGAGGTTTTCCATCTCCTCCTCCATACTCACTGCCTCTGGCCAGCAGGAATTGCTCAGCAGGTGTTCGCTGCCCCTGGGTGGCTTTCCAGACAGGCTCCACCCACCCTGTCCTTCTGCTTATTTGATCCATTGAGTGGAAAGGGTTTAGACAAACGGTCTTGTGGCCATGCTGCCTTCTGGGTAGGCAGCTCTCCTTGCCCAGCAGGGCCCCTGCGTGCTCCAGGTGAACGCCGCTGTCAACACGCACAGGAGCTCCTGGCAGGAAGGCTGTTCCCACACCCATGACCCTGAGTAGGGACACAGACACCGTGTGAGGCTAGCACCGAGGCTGGATTCCAGGACAGAAGCTCCTCGCTTCTCTGCTTGTCTACAACGAGCATCTTGCTTGCCTGCGAGACAAGGGCTAGCAGGGGCCGCCTGACCACTCCACCGTGGCCAGCACTGGAGTCTCATGAAGTTGCCCCAGCAAAGCCCTGAGAACTTCTAGTAAGGCTGACCCGGGGAAGCCGCTGTGTGGTCACCCAGTCGGTCAGTAATCTGCTGGGGTTTCAACCAGGTCCTCTCTTCCTGGTCACCTCAAGAATTTCAGCTGGAGCTCACACCCTCTGGAGCCCCTTCCTCCCCGAGGGAGGGCCTGGGAGCCCTTGTGTGAGGGCCATTCTGTAGTCTGCACAACCCCAGCCTGACCACACAGGGGTCCCCGCTTCTCAGGCCAGAAGCTCAGCCAGAGGCACTGAGGCTGCTCCTGGTGGGCAGAGCTCTGTGCCCACAAATCTGTTCTCCCGTGAGCCCCCAGAGAGGGTCTTTCTAAACAGAAAGTTGGACATTCATTCGCCCCAGGGCCTCCCAATAGCCCTCTGCCTGGGAGCGACCTCCGTCATCCCCACCTGCCCCCATCCCTACCTGCCCCCGTCCCCACCTGCCCTCGTCCCCACCTGCCCTCATCCTCACCTGCTCCCATCCCCACCTGCCCATCCCAGACACCGGGCCCAGTCCAGGGCCGCGTGCGTGGGGCTGTCTGCACACCGGGATTCTGAGGTGGGCTAGCAGGTCAGCACTGGTAGCTGCAGTTCTCCTCCCCAGGGTTCCTAGAGCAAAGGGGTGAGGTGAAGGTGGAGGGGCAGGGTGAGGGATAGGGAAGGCAGAGGGGGTAGAAAGGGACATAAGAAGGTGGGGGGGGGTGCACTTGAGCCAAGCTCCAGGCTCTGTCTGTTCTGAACGCCCGCCTTTGCCGCACTGTTCCCAGCGGGTGCCAGCTCTGAATGCCTGTTTAAGTCACTCCACGAAGCTCAGCTTCTCAATCTGTTTTTTATTTGCAAGGGCCAGATTCATCTTCCTTTTTTAAAAGTCAAGCTTCTGAGAAAGTCATTTAAATTCACAGTGATTCTCCTTTCAAATAGCTTCTTTGAATGGGGTACTGGAGTCATGGATCTTGGAGGCTCCGCCAGGAGAGGTTGGGAGTCATGCAAAGACTCCTTGGCAGGGTGCATCTTGGAGTCAGGGCCGCCCACGGGGGAACCTTCGAGTAGATGAGCCACGTGCCAGGCGCCAGCAGCCCGTCTACTGAAAGGTCACCTTCCGTGGTGACCCGTGGCATCGAGTCCTCTTGCCTGGGGCGAAGGAGGGCGGGTTATGCTAAGCCCAGCAGCGCTCCGGAAGTCTGTGCGCTGAGTTTAGACTTTGCACTGCCCACATCTTAGGATATCCTGGACAGTTAAGAAGCATGAGGTGGGGCCTCCCTGGTGGCGCAGTAGGTTAAGCAACGCACTATGAAGCAAACCGCAGCCACTGCAGCACGAGTTCGATCCCTGCTGCCGGCCAGGGAGGGGCCCCACATGGCTTGGCAGACCTCTCCTGCTGTGCCCGCTGCTCCCCTCAGCAGTGTACTTCTGTTGATCTGTCTATTCTGCTCCCTGCTCTCTGTGGTGAATCCTCTCACCCGCCCCCACACCTCTGGCCTGTACCCCAGTGCTTGTATGCATAAATAAATAAATCTTTAAAAAAAAAAAAAAAGCATGAGGTGGATGTGTATGATTACCTGGGAAACATGTCCAAAAGGCGTTGTGAAGGGAAAAAGCAGTCTACAAGTAATATATACATACAGACCATTTAGGGCTAAAAAAATGCATGGAAAAAAGCCACTATATATTCCCTATTTGCATATTTGTAAGTACATAGCTAGAAAGAAGTCTGGATGCCAAAACATCCCCGAGTGGGGTGGACTGGATTGGGGTACTTTTCAGTGGGTACCTTAATTGTATTATTTGAGGTTTTTCCCTTAAAAATGTATTCCCACGCACATGTGTGATTAATGGATTTAGAATGTGAGGTGCATGTGTGAGATGTATGGATTTAGAATTGGAAATCTAAATCGTGTAGGTTTACCCTGAGTTTCTAGGATTTTTATTTTTATTTTATTTTCCTCCCTTCTTCCTTCCCTCCTTCCTCCCTCTCTCTCTATCTTCTAGTGATAATGTTGAATGACTTACCCAAAATTTGTTGGATACCCCAAAAGGTTAGTGACTGATGACAGATATTTGTAACTTAGGTCAGAGATCAGGAAACTTTTTCTTACAGACCAGATAGCTTTGTCAGCCAAAAGACTTTGGTTTCTCTACAGAAATGACGCAGCTCTGCTGGTTGTGATAACACGAAGCAGCTGCATGATCAGACCAGAACACAAAGGATGTGGCTGCGTCCCAGTAAAACTTATTTTGGCCTATGGACTGTAGTTAGCTGACCCTGGTTTAATTGCTCCTTAAGACACAGATGAGTAGGGAAATAGAAAAAATGGAATATGGGTGATTTAAAAAAAAAAACTTTTATATTCCTACGTTGTTGTTCATTTTTGTACAATATTTGATTTCTCCCCTCAGGTGTAGTCTCTGCAAATCTCCCACCACCACAGCACCCGTGAACTCTCACCATAGTCCCTTGTGCTCTTCTCTCCCCATTTCCACTCCCTTCCTCCCCCTCCCCTGCTGTGTGCCACAGATATGTAGTTAGTCTGCAAATTTTGTCTTTTTTTGATCCTTTGTTCTGTTTCCCTATATTCCTCCTATAAATGAAACCTTCCCATATTTTTCTTTTTCATTCTGGCTTATTTCACTGAGTATAATCCCTTCTAGCTCCGTCCATGTTGCTGTGAATTGCATGAGGTTATCCTTTTTGATTGCTGAGTAGTATTCTACTGGGTATATAGAAAACCTCTTCTTGATCCAGTTATCTGCTTTGGGGGCATTGAGGTTGTTTTCATATCTTAGCTATTGTAAATAGCACTGCAGTGAACATAGGAACTCAGGTTTCCTTTGGAATTAATGTTTTTGTGTCCTTTGGGTGGGTTCCTAGGAGTAGAATTGCTGGGTCATATAGTAGCTCCATTTTTATTCAGTTATGTGAGGAACCTCCACACAGCTTTCCAAAGTGGCTGGGCCAGCTCGCATCCCCACCAGCAATGTAAGAGGGCTTCTGTCTACACCCTCACCAGCAGGTTATTGTCAGGTTTTTTTTTTTTTTTTTTAACATGGGCCATTCTCAGCAGTGTGAGCTGATATTTCATTGTGGTTTTGATTTGCGTTTCCCTGATTATAAGTGATATTGATCATTTGTTCATATGCCTGTTGGTCATTTGCAGAAAATGTGTCAATTTTAGGCACATCCCCAGGACTGTCATGTTGAAAAGATTGAGGATCTGCAGAACTAAAACAAAGTGTCGCTTTTCTCAAGCCCTCAGCTGCTCTCAGCAGCACCTTGGTGGGGCTGCCAGAGCCCAGGAGGGAGCACGGAGAGCCTTCTCAGGCCCGAGTCCTCCATGCCTCTGGAGCTGTAGGCTTTCTCGAAGATGCTCCAGCTGTTTCCTAACCCTGTGCAGGTCTGGGAGGGGGCTGAGCTCGCGGGTGCTTGCCCCTCAGTAAGCTTCGATACAGGGAACAGGGCCGGGAGGGCCTGCCGCCTGCAGAGGTGGTGGGGGCAGACGTGAGCAGCTGAGCTGCATCCTGAGGTTCAGGAAGAGACGAGTGGTGTCTCGGAGCTGCGTATCAAAAGCCAGACCTCTCTGGGGCCTGCCTGGGCCTCGCTCAGCTTCTCCTGATTCAGCTGAGGGTCAGGGCGGTGGGCTGCAGGTCAGGAAGGGCCACCGTGATGGTCACGTGCCTGGAGATGGAACTCTGTCTGGACTGAGCGCCTCCTGGCCCACATGACCCAGAGGGTCAGAGAACCCCAGGGAGGTAGCCTCTCCATGCAGATGAATGAGAGTGGGTGTGCAAGTGTGTGTGTGCACTCACACGCGTGCCCATGCTTGCGGCCCCTGCATGGGTGTGGCCAGGAAACAACCTACTAGAGATTAGGGTTGCCCAGGCAAGAGCAGTTATCCTGAGGGGAAAGGAAGGGGCCGTGAGAGGTCCCTGCTGCAGTGGAACCCAGGGGTTGCTTGTGAGGGGGCATGGGGAATGTGTGCAGATGCAGACAGGTGCACACACACAGGGAGGAGCCAGAGGGCTGTGAAGGCGGCCGGTCACCACCAGGGGACCCCTTTTGTTTTCTTAGAAAGCTTTGGGGCTAGGGCCTCCCTGGTGGCAAAGGGGGTAAGCACCGCACTATGAGCACCTGCAGCCACTGCAGCACGAGTTCGATCCCCGGCCAGGCTGGGGACCCACATGGCGCAGCAGACCTCTCCTGCCTCGCCCGCTGCTCCCCTCAGCAGTGTGTTTCAGTGGATCTGCCTGTTCTGCTCCCCACTCTTTCTCTGGTGAATCCTCTTACCTCCTGTAACTCTGGCCTGTGCCCCAGCTCTTATATGCATAAATAAATAAATCTTAAAAAAAAAAAAGAAAGAAAGAGAGCTTGGGGATAGACCTGGTAAGAGGCTGGTTAAGTTGGCATTTTTCTGCAGAAACTTCAGGGAAGCCAGACCAGCCAGGGCAGGTTGTGGGACCCTCTGTGGGCACAGGTGAGTGGGGCAGGGCGTGCAGGGGCGCCTACCGTGGGGGATGTGCAGAGGTGGGGGAGAGCAGGTCACTTCCCCTTGAGCTGCGGGGTCCTAGGGAGACAGCGGGCCCCCATCCTGGCAGAAGGTGGCCGGCCCCTTGTGAACGTCGCCCAGAGACCTGTTGGCTGGGTCTGTGGTGTCCCTCCCTGCTGGCAAAAGCACATCCTTCCCATTTTGGACACTGGGGCTGGGACCACACCCCGCCTCCAGCAAGGTGGAGGGTGGGGTTCCGGTGGGCTGTGCCCTCTCCCAGCCTGGTGGGCGGGCTTCAGGGGGCACCACGGGAGACCCGATGGAGGAGAAAAACCTGAACGCCACATACACACGGAGCACCTTCCTCTGCCTGTCAGAGGCGCTTCACACCCTGGCACAGTCTGGAAGCTGGCGCTGGCTCTGTTTGGTAACTTCACCGCGTCTCTATTTTGGTTCCTGCCACCACGCTTCTTTCTGCACCTTTCGAGAAGTGTTCCTTCCTTCTGGAAGGCCAGGGTGCCAAGCTCCCCCAGCTCCTTCCCATTTGGGTAAATTAAGGAACAAATGGTGCCAAATTGTTCTCATCTCTTTCACACGATTATTCGTAACCAGCTTATTTTCTTTTCCTCCATTGAGTGAATGCATTAAAACTAAAATTAAATCATTACCCGAAGCACAGACGACGAGCCCGTTCATAATTACATCCTCTTAATTGGCATCCGAGGGCCCAGCTCGTTTTAATGCTCGCTGGAAAATGTCTCAGACACATTCAGTGTTTTTAGGTTGAAAGGTCAACGAGACTATCTTACCTTAATTTGACAAGTGTGCGAGAAATAATGCAAGACTGGTTTATGTTCAGGTAATGCACAAGGAAATCTATAAATCAGGCCAGGGGAATATTAGATGATGCCATATCGGAACCATCTGCCTTCATGCTCGAAAGAATCGATACCTCCGAGAAGGCTCGGGAGACAGATCTGTGCCCCCGCGTTGGGGAGAAACACTGGCCTTTTGTATAGTCACTTCGTGTCATCCTAGAACAACAGGGCCTGAGGGAGAGAATGGGGGTGGCCGCAGCGCTGCAGGTGTCAGGGAGCACCTCTGAGCCTTGGTTTTCTGTTGTTTCTGCTGGAGAAAGGGGAACGCCGAGGGTCCCGCGTGCCACGGCTTGGGTCCTCTGCTGTTCTGCGTGGGAAGGCGGCTGTGAATGCTGAGGTGGTGTGGAAGGGAATTAACTAAATTGCATCTGAGTGATTGTTGCCGGGGGATGGAGGCTTAGAGCTCGGGAACCCTGGTTTCCATGCTGTGCACGCGCCTTAAAATCCTGCCTTCCTTTGGAGAGCTTTCAGCGACTTCCTGGCCACTGGGCTGGGAGAGGACACAGCTCGAGGGACCCCCACCCTCCACCCCGTTGGCTGGGGAGGGGCTGGGGGCATGGTCCCAGCCACGGTGACTGAAATGGGAAGACTGTGGTTCTGTTTTTTTAATTGACTGATTTGTGTATCTTATATCATTGTTCATTATGGTGCAGTGTTTGCTTTCTCCTCTCGGGTGTCGTCCCCGTAAGCTCCCACCACCAATTCACCCGTGCACCATCACTGGAAGGGATTATGCTCAGTGAAATAAGCCAGAAGGAAAAAGAAAAATAGCGAGTGGTTTCACTTATAGGAGGGGCCTAGGGGAACCAAAGAAGGGGAGACCGTGGTTTTGCCAGCAGGGCGTGAGGGCAAGTTGGTGAGCAATTAGGGTTTGGAAAAACAAGTAGCATCTTCTCAGGACCTTCCCTGAGGTGGCCCTCGAGGCAGCAGCGGTTCTCCAGGGAGCTCGGGGAATAGGAAAGGTCAGGTGACCCTCAGGCAGGTGTAGCATTCACTAGGGAGGGACAGGAAGACTTCTAAGGCTGGGAAGATTATTTCATTAGAGGAGAGGTTTTGAGGAGGGGCGTGGGAGGGAGGTGCAGAGCATAAAGTTGCATTTCCATAATTCTAGAAAGGAAAGCCTTCCCCAGTTTTCCCCGTAAGTGGGGCCCCACTGAATTTCGAGTTGGCGAGATTTTGAGATTTTCCTCCATGACACTTGGGTTAGTGTCTTGTGGACTGTCATCATGTGTTTATGTTGCCATGGATACCGCAGTTCCCATTACCCATCACAAACATAAATGTTTTCTGTTGTAAAGTGAAGATGTGTTTTGAGGGAAAGTTTGATTTTTGTATTTACTATAGGTTAGCACAAAAAAGAAAACAAAGGAACTGTGAGCCTATATGCAGCTCGAGTGTTGTCCTTCCCGAGATCGAAGTTGGTGCTCACACTACAAGCTGGAAAGGGAAGTGGGAGCCTTCCTGCCCCACAAGCGCCAGGACACCGAGCAAGGGCTTGGTGCTCGGCAAACCCATGCAAACCCACACACAGCCGTCCTGCTTCTTGCAGCCCAGCCCGCAGGGGGCCTGGCCTGTCTGCCTCTGGCCGCTGCCGTGGAGGTGTTTCATCATCCCCAAACCCAAACCCAAACTCAAACCCAAATCCGAGCATTAGGACTCTGGCTTCTGGCTCCTTGTCCCCTTCAGGTAGCTGATGTAGGAGACTCGTATTCAGGCTGGTTTCCATCCCTGGCAGCGGTGGGCGTTCCTTCCCCGAGGTGTTGGCAAATTCTGGACAAAGAGTATAAATCACCCTCATGCCTCAACTCACAATATACCTGAGATCATATGAAATTTATTCTAAAACCTGCGTTTTTTTCTTTTTTGTTTTGCTCTGCTTCTTGTGAAAGAAAGCAGCCGTGGAACACACCACCAGGATCGGAAACACTTGTCATCTCTCTGCACAAAATCCCTGCAATCTAAAAGATACAAACCTCACCTGGGATGCTCCCTCACCGCTCTCACCCTGGCAGACAGCCCCGCCCTGGCCAAGAAGCCGAGGCGGGTTGGAGGAATTTATTGTAAACTGTCAAACTAGCAACTTAGTGAGGTGGCAGGCCAAGGTTTTGCTAAAGGTCAAATCTATTACTTGCCTATTAGTACTGGTGAATGGAAGACAAAGAAACCATGCACTGCTAGAAGCTAGGTGAGCAGGGAGTAGCTAAAAAGGCAGCCAGAGAGGAAATGCTGTTTTTCTGAGTCTGGGAGACTCCAAACAGAATTGGTTATGTTTCTGAACTGGAGTCAAATTTCTTCGAAGTAATTGAGCTAAATTGGAAAACAATATTAGACTTCCATTATGGGAACCAGCAATGCCAAATCCAAGACAAGAAATGTGTGTGTGTGTGTGTGTGTGTGTGTACGTACGTGCACATGCAAGGGGAAAACTCACAAATAATTTCAGAATATATTCCATCATCCCCTGCCAAGCTTTGATTTCTAGCATTTTGCCAATTTTTTAAGACATCAGTCTTGCTGGCAAAGTAATTAAAGAAGCAAACCAAAAATCCAAACAACCGAAACACCCACCCAAACCCAGCGCCTTGGATGCCCTGCTGTCTTTAATCCTGCGAAGATTTAAATGCACTGAATTCAAACTGCTAACTGGTTCTGATGGTCTGAGTGGAAATGGTCAAAGGTGTGTAGTAAGTAGAAGGGTTGAAGTTATCCTAGTTTTAACCCCCAGGTGGAAGCACCAGCTGCATCAGACTTGCAGAATTGGCCATCTGATGGTGCCTGGAATGGGCAGCAGACATAATGGGAATAGTTTTGCAGACTTGGAACATCAAATAAATCCCATTGCTCATCAAGACAGCGGCCGATAGTGGTCACCCAAGGCCAGGCTGGGCAGAGTGGGGCTGCCCTTTTCCCGTGTTGCTGAAGTGTCCCTGGAAGCACATTCTGTGGGTCTGTACAGCCTGAGCTGCCGAGACCTCTCCCGAAGTCTGCCCTTGGAAGCTTCCCTTGTCCCATCTCGTGCTGGCCATCTTTGCTAGCTGATGTCCAAGGGCTGGTTGTTCCCCAGCTCCGGTAGATGGACTGGCCCAAGAAAAAAGCACTTTGGGGGCTCTGTCCATCGTCGCCAAAGCAGCAGTTAACATCAGGGAGCATGCCTGGTGTGCCAGGCTCTGCTCCAAGAGTGTCACCCCAGTCGCCCTTTTCACTACCTTGTGGGGTAGCCACTATTACCACCACTTTGCAGGTGAGGAAACTGAGGCACAGAGAGCTGAAGTCATATGCCCAGAGCACCGCAGTGGGTCAGTGATGGAGTCTCGCTGCCTCAGGCCACCTGGTGACTCTGGGGCCTTCTCGCCCACTCCCGTCTCACTCTCACCCTGCAGCTGCATTTCCTGCATTTCTGAGTCTAAGACAAGCAGGGAGAGCCAGGATGGAGGAGGAGGGTAGCTGACTGTTTTTCCAGACCTGGACTACTCACATCAGAAAAGCTCATGGCCGGCAAGTGGACCTAAAACACACGTTGATATCAGTGCATCAAAGTAGAAAACATGTCATTTTCAACATCAAAATAAAACCCTCTTCTGCAAGTGCCAATTCTCAGGAGAATGACAGGCTCCAATTCTTATTTGGGAGCTGAGATTCTTCACCTGTTATGACTCTGGATGGTGGCGTCTTCTCTAGCCTCTCTTCTGCCTATCTGCCAGAGAGATCGTGCTGAAACCCAAGTCAGATGATGCCCTCCCTCTGCCCCACCCACTTGGAGTGAAAACCAGCATCCTTCTGCTGGCCCACCTGGCTGGCCCCATTACTTCTCCCACCTTATCTCCTTTCTCCTTTATCTTTACTTCAGACATGCTGTGTGTCGGGAAAGCACCCACCCCAGGGCCTTTGCACAGGCGGTTCCCTAGGTGTCTACGTGGTTCAAATGTCACCTTCTCAGTGAGGCCACACCTGCCTCTAACCTCTAGTCACAACCCCCCCCGCCCCCAGTCTCTTCACTCTGCTCTATGTGTCTTTTAAAAAATTATTTATTTATGCATACAAGCACTGGGGTACAGGCCAGAGGTGTGGGGGGTGAGAGGGTTCACCAGAGACAGAGTGGGGAGCAGAACAGGCAGATGGACTGAAACACACTGCTGAGGGGAGCAGCGGGCGAGGCAGGAGAGGTCTGCTGCGCCACGTGGGTCCCCTCCCTAGCCGGTGGCAGGGATCGAACTTGTGCTGCAGTGGCTGCGGTTTGCTTCATAGTGCGGTGCTTAACCCACTGCACCACCAGGGAGGCCCCTCACGCATTAATTTTTATAACTTGTTAATTCATCATGTTTTAGTGCTCTGTCTCTCCTGGTTGGACTGGAGCTATGAGGACAGGGTGTTTGTTGTGTTGGTGATGGGTCCCTTGGCTGGAACAGTGCCAGGCATGTCCCAGGCATCATTAACACTTATCAGGCAGGCCTCGACCCCAAAGGGACGGGGAGAGAAAGTAGTAAGGAGAGGTACAAAAGTGACCCCAAATATTGGTAACTGTTTTATTCTCTACGCAGAGGCTGAGTGCATTGGATGTTCTTTATACTGTTTAATTTTTGTTCATCTGAAATGTTCCATGATGAGTTTTGAGGCATCAAAAAGTAACCCTTGTGGGCCCTCCCTGGTGGCGCAGTGGGTTAGGCAACACACTATGAAGCAAACTGCAGCCACTGCAGCACGAGTTCAATCCCCATCCAGGGAGGGGGCCCACACGGTGCAGCAGACCTCTCCTGCCTCGCCCGCTGCTCCCCTCAGTAGTGTGTTTCAGTCCATCTGCCTGTTCTGCTCCCCACTCTTGCCTCTGGTGAATCCTCTCACCCCCCACACATCTGATCTGTCCCCTAGTTCTTGTGTGCATAAATAAATAAATCTTTAAAATAAAAAGTAACACTTGTGTGTGGTTTTGTCTAGCAGGCTGGTCTTCTTTCATGTCCGAACGTACTGCTTCGTGCCTGTGTCCGTGGGTGGTGGTGCTGGTCTGGGCAGAGGTGTCTGTGCCCAGGACGGGTGGGGGACAGGAGGAGAGGGTGGGGCGGGCTCGAGGGAAAAGGAAATGAAGGGAAGCCAGAGCTGCCCGTCGAGGCACAGTAAGGATCGATGAGGAACAAGACTCGGAGCCAGGTAGGCCCGGCACGCCATGGGCCGGCTCCTGGGAGCAGGGCTGGGGGTGCCCTGGCAGTCCTGGCAGAGGGTGTGTGTCTCCTGTTGGCAAGACGAGAGGCAGAGGAATGGTGTTTTCCAAGCCTCCAGGCCTGCCTGGGAAGGGCTGGGTCCAGGGGCCGGTTGAAGATGCCAGAGACCTTCTCTGGGTCTGGAGTGACCTGAACAAGACAGAACTCAGACCGCAGCTCCGGGCCGCTCCTCGAATGGACAGCCGGTGTCTGCATTCGCTCTGCGTCACGTTCTGTTAATGTCCCTGCCGCAGCGGGCGCAGCCCCTGGCTCCGCGCCCCGTCTCATCTCCACGCGCCGGGCTGGCTCTCCGCGGTGATCAGTGCCTCGGCGCGCACCGTACCTTCAGAGCGCACCATTGATCAGGCCATCGGAAAACAAGTGACGGCAATGGGATGAGTGAATATTCATTTGGAAACGTCAGTGAGCAAGTGGAGATGGTGCCCGCGGTGACTTGCCGGGCGAGATCGAGTCTGACCGGGAGGTGAACCAGATGTCTGCGGGACGGAGGCCTCAGGTCGGGAGTCCTGGCAGGTGAGCCACCAGCCACGTCTGCAACTGGAGCAGATGCCGCAGCACCACCCGGCCCATCAGGGCTCACCTGACGCTGGCTGGGCCTGAGCTGACCGAATCAGGGTAGGTACAGGTATCCCGTCCCCACCGTATACCAGGTGGGTCCTCAAGCAGTGTCCGCCAGGCCTGGGAATGTCTGTGTGTACGGAAGGGCTTGGAGGGCCTCCGGCCGTGCAGACGCGGAGAAGAGAAGGGTCTGCTGAGCCTGCCTCGTGTCCCCCACCCTTCCAGGGCACACTGGGGGCTTCAAGCACGTCCAGCTCTCTGCAGGGGGTGCTGGGGCCCGGGTCCAGGGCCTGCCCTTCCTGGGACAGTGGCTAGACTAACAGACGGTGTTTGCGCCCACCCACTTCCCTCTGGGGGCCTGGTTCCTGGCCGGAAGCTTCCTAGACAGAGGTGGGGGTCATCTCTGTGGCCAGGGCGCCCCGGGCTGGCTGTTCACTGTCAGGTGCACTGTCACTTAAGTGCCGCCTGCCCCCTCCCCCCTCGGCCCCAATTAACCATCTGCCGGAGCTCCCTTGGTGGGGGAGGGCCTCAGTCCTGTTTCCCTGTGCAGACTCTCAGCTAATGAGGGGGTTTGTGAAATTTTTAATTATGGCTTCCATGCCTCGCTTAATTATTTGCATATGGCTTTTACAAGTGGGAAGAGGACGTCTGCGTGCGGTGCTTCTCCTCAGCCCCACGTTTGACTTTAATTAAAGGCAGAACCTGAGATCTTTCCATCACTAATGATCGTGGAAAATTAGCTTCCAATTCCCAGGGGTCGCCCGAGTGATGCACCCTGAGGCAGAGAGGGGACGGAGGGGGATGGGGAGCGGGAGGCACAGATGGCAGATGGCCCTGCAGGGCTGCCGCGAGGCGCCCCCTCCAGCCCACCCCCTCCGCCTTCCCTCCAGGCCTGGGTGGGGAAGGGGGCTGTGCTGGGGGCGGGGGAGCAGGGCGTGGGCTGCCCGGTCACGCTCCTGGTGCAGGGGCCGGCGTGTCATGGTGGGGGTGCTGCGGGAGCGCTCCCGGCGGCGAGAGCAGGGGAGGCCGCAGGTGCATGCGCACCGCCTCCACCCACGAATGCGGGAGTTTGCTCGAGACGCCCGTACACGGCTCCTCCCGCTCCTCCCGCACATGTGGTCGCCGGCTGCTCTCCACCACGTGTGCACACGAGTCACCTATGACCCGAGGGCCCGCTCGAGGGCCTCTGCGCTCCTGTGCCTGGAGGCTCCCTCAAGCCCTGTCAGCCTGGGTGCTTCCGGCCAGGTACAGCTGAAAGGGCGCTGACCAGCGGGCTGAAGAGGACCGCTGAGGGCAGCAGCTGGTAGGGCCACCTCCCCACCCGCTGACCCAGGTCCGTACTAACCTATGCCCAGGACGTGGCTTCCTCTGTCACAAAGTCAGTGCTGGACTCAACATGGACAGGGCGACACTTTCTGGGGACTCAGGCCTGAATTCAAATCCGACTCCACCACTTCCCAGCAGCGTGACTTGGGAGAATGAGGAAGCCTCTCCGAGCTCGAAGCTCACAGTCCCAGCGGCTTTCATAGGGGGCAAAGGAGAGCGTGCAGTGGCCGCGGCGGCTGACCCCACGCCAGCCCTCCTGCCTGTCTCCTCTGAGGGTGGGAGCCACGAGTCACAGCAGCAGCCCCTCTCTCCTGCTGGACAGAACGAGGATCACTGTAGGCTGAGGCATCACGCAGCCAGAAAGGAACCGCCTGAGGATAAGCCTGCCCGAAGGACAGGGGCGTGGAGTGGGGCCAGCGACCCGCGGAGCTGTGGGGGTCCCGCGAGCTGGGCTTTCTGTTCCTCGCTTCCGGACTCATCCTGTGTGTGCAGGGTCCATGTCGGATCTGTGACCGGCACCCTCTGCACACAGCTGATGGCAGCCGTTGGGCCGGGCCGGAGCTGAGCACTGCCTGTGCCACGGAGGACACTGCCCCGTTGGCAGAGCCCGACTCCCTGCCACGGGGCTGTACTGGGGCTGCCCGAAGAGATGCCACAGACGGGAGCTTTTTGGCTCGGTTCTCAGGGCTGGGAGTCTGAGATCAGGGCTGGTTCCTTGGAGGGTGGTGAGGGGGAGTCTGTGGCTGCTGCTGGAGGTTTGGTTATAGGGCAATTTTAATATAAAATGGGTTTTTTTTTTTACTGGGTTTTTACCCACGCGCTCAGAAGACTTTGATAATAAGTTTTAACTTTAGGTACATGTGACAAAAGTTATTAAAGGGTTTTTATTTTATAAGAAATGGGGAATAAAATAGTAATAATACCAAGGGAAAGAGAGGGATACAAATCTGCAAATATTTTACTAGATGTTTTGAGCAATGGCGCGTTGAGAGCTGGCTCCGAGTTAAGTGAGATGGCTTTAAAGGAAGAGAGAGTCTAAGGCTTACTTTTCTGGTTTATAGCCAGCCTGGCTGCTTAACTCCACCCTCAGGTCCCACTGATTTATTACTTGATAATTATATTATCGGATTTGTGGTTCTGGAACACCAGTGGTCTGGAGTAGGGGTTGGAGTTTATAAATGTATCTGTGTAATCCGTTCAGGACGACCTGTCCCCCTAGCAGTTTGGGGCAATCTGTGGCAATCTTGGGCTTACAGAGCTCTGTCCTCACATGGCGTTCTCCCCACGT
This sequence comes from Galemys pyrenaicus, assembly GCA_019455555.1. NCBI lineage: Eukaryota > Metazoa > Chordata > Mammalia > Eulipotyphla > Talpidae > Galemys > Galemys pyrenaicus. The sequence continues at coordinate 2,054,650 of JAGFMF010011389.1, forward strand.
GCATGTCTGTGTCCAGATCCCCCTTTTTCAAAAGACACCAGTCATACTGGGTTAGGAACTCCTCATATTGCTGCGTGACCTCATCTTACTAACTGCATCTGCGATATCTCCAAATAAGGTCACATTCTGAGGTTCTGGGGGTTAGGACATCAATATATGAATTGGGGCTGAGTATAACACTCACCACATCCAGCTGCCTATGTGTGTGTTTGTGCATGTGTGTGCATGCATGTATCTGGGTGCTTTATGTGTGTGAGTACACATATATATGTACATGTATGCACACACCTGTATCTATAGTGTGCACATGTGAGCAGGCGTGCGGGCACTCTGCTACGTGCGTGTGTAGTATGCACGTGTGAGCAGGCGTGAGTGTGCGTGTGTGAGCACTGCTGGGTGGGGATCCTGTGCTATTGCTCCCCTGTCCCGCCCCAGACACCATCCTCCAGGCAGAGGCCAGCATCCTATGCTGGAAACACATGTTTCTGCCTGAGTGCCGTCTGCTAGAGAGATGGGGGAACCGCGCCTGACCAGCAAGGCTGCAGCAGGCTCTCTCCGTACCAGCTGACTCACGGGCTTCCTTTCCCCTCTGCTGATTTAGCACGGCATTCCTTGAGCTGCTGGCCGTCGTTTTTATCCAGAGGTCAGGATTTCCCCAATCTGGGCCGTGCTTTTCACAACAGGAGCAGCAGCGGGGGACCCCAGGCCAAACCTGGTCTGGACATGCACATCCGTCAGCACGGAGAGGTTCTTAAAGCGTGCCTATCTTGCCAACTTGAGTATCAGGAAATTTGAAGTTAGAATTCCAGGTTTCTAAATTGGAAGCTCCGAAGGTCTGGACCTGCTACCGAGGGTCACTGGTTGTGTCATTTTTAAAATAATTTTCATTATAAAAGTGCCATAGCATTATAGGAAATTGGCTGCTTTTAAACAAGGACTCGCTAAAATCCAAGACTGGGCACTGTGGGTCTCATCATAAAAATGTATTTCCATCACTTTGCAATATATACAAGTATTGAATCGGTGTGTCGCACACCCGAGACAGCATAATGTTATGTGTCAATAATACCACCATTTAAAAATGTGTCTTTCCAGCTGTATCTGCCTCATTTCAGCAACCGTGTAAGAAGTCAAGGCTTAAGTGGTCCTTCACAGCAGGTCCCAGGGCACGGGTCTGTGTAGATGCTCCCAGTCAGCCGAGTACTCCCCACGCCCTCAGCCTGCCTCTCCAGTCTGGCGAGCAGGGCATAGAGGGCCAAGCACAGGGCTGTAAAGGTCTAGAACCTCTGCTGTCTAAGGCCTTGAGACTGAGAGTTGAAAGTATCTGGGACTTGGGACAGTAGAAAAGAGGCCACAGACTCAGGGAGTAGAAAGTAGAATCCCCCTTGTGTGGCTCAGAATAAGCAAAGAGGCAGCAGGGTCGTTTGGAGAAGAGGTAAGACCAGACGTGCAGGAGCACGTGCCCTGCAGGGAGAGGACAGCCTGTCTGCCGTGAGCCTCTTCTTCCTACCCCAGGAACATCCCACAAGCCTCTTCCCCCCACCCCAGGAGCATCTCATCATCCCTGTGGTATCAGTCCATCAGGGACCTACTTACTAGCTGGGGAAAACTGCAGCATAGAGATGCAAAACGATGATGCCCAAAGTCTCCCAGTGAGACAGTTTAATGCTGAGTAGCAGACACTCTTTGCACTAGCTTCTCAGTTAGCTATGTAGGAGAAAACCCTAAGGTTTTAGGGGATACATAGGAGGGTCTCTCACCTGGTCTGAGCTCTCAGAGAATGATGAGAAGACACTGGAGTTGGGGGAACCTTGTGGGACACACCGAGACATCTAAAGCATTAGACAACTGGGGACCCTCAGCGTTTCCACCAGGGGAGTGATAGCAAAAGTACTGCAAGGGGGGGCCTCCCTGGTGGTGCAGGGGTTAAAATCTCAGTGCTGCCAAGCTATTGACAGCCACTGCAACATGAGTTCAATCCCCAGTCAGGGAGCTGACCCACAAGGCACAGCAGACCTCTCCTGCCTTGCCCTCTGCTCCTCTTAGCAGGGTGTTTCAATAGATCCACCTGTTCTGCTCCCCCACTGTCCCTCTGGTGAATCCTCTCACTCCCCACACCTCTGGCGTACACACCAGTTCTTATATGCATAAGTAAACAAAAATAAATCTTTAAAAACAAAAAGTGCTGCAGAGCCTGGAGTGAAGTTGGGGAACTGTCCAGGCCACTGGTGCTGAAACAGCAGCAGTGAGGGACTGGAAAAGGGTGTATTAACAAGTGCCCACGTCTATGGTGTATGTGGAGGAAGAAGAGGGTAACAGCTCAGGGCAGGCCTCATTGCCTGGCTTTCCAGCACCGTGTGGTGAAAAAGAGCAAAATCAGGGATGTGGAGGAGACTTGAAGCACAGGAAATAAGCTGGAAAGACATGAGACAGATGCGAAGGGAGGCCTTTGCCTTGTGTACAGACACTCATTAGAACTCCCAGGTCACTGATGACCCTCCTGGTAGCCCAGGATGCCTGATTGTCCACAGAACCAGCAGGACAGGGCCACTGGACCTGCTTGTTCTGCCGCATTCATAGTCTGAGTCCTCAGGCTGAAAAGAAGCAGCCGGCTCTCAGAAGAACTCCAGAGAAAATTGTGCTGGACTAGCTGGGGTCATTGGTCTGCCCCAAAGTTGTCCCTCCTGTTTCCAAAGAACACACAGAGCACACCTGCTGGGCTCCACATGGCCTCAGCTCAGAGGACCCAGCTGACTTTCTGTGCCAGTGCCTTTCCCCTTCCGGGCTCCCTTTACTAGCTCTCTGCTCACCATGCATTGCCTGAGTGCCTACTCTGTGCCTGGCACTTCTGGAAGCTTGAAACACAAAGGGGCCTCCTTGCACCAGCCACAGGGAGAGGGATCCCCTGGAAGGAAGCCAGACCCCCCTGCCATGCGCTCCTCCTCTGGAGTCTGTGGATCGCTGCTTACAGCTCAGAAGCAGCTGCACCCCGCCAGGGGCCAGGGCATTCCGGGTTTACTCATACACTCCTGTCTGTCCGTATAATACCACAACTTTCAATTTTGAGAAGTAAATATGCAATTTTTTCCTCCCTGTAATTTTCCCTGCTGTGGCTGAGGATGTCAGAGCAGCTGGAAAATGTGAATAGCTCGGTGCTTTCTAAAAGTAAAAGGAGGCCCAAGCATTGTACATTGTCTGCTGCTCTTGGCAAGATCTGGCAGCTCTGCTGGGGGGAGATGCTCTCCAGGCTGTACCGCCAAGGGAACTTTTAACCCAAATAATCCACATCTCCGCCTTCCATTAGCAATGAGCTAATTGCCAAGAAATAATGTGTGTGCACACGCATGCGTGCATGTGGCAGGGATGTTAGTAGAGGTGAAGTGAGGGTATCTGCTTATGCAGCCAAACTTTCCACTGTTACTCTGGAGACTTTCAAACCTTTGTATCTCAGTAACTGAAGGTCAGCACAGTCTGATCTTTGCTTTTGTTGGAGAGAAGCAGTGGATGGGGTGGAAAGAGGCTCGAGATTTGAGTCAGGCAGATCTGGACTAGCTTATTTACTGTGTAACCTTGGCCACACTGAGTCTTAATTTCATCATCTGCAAAGCATAATGGTGGACTTGGAGATGTGCTGCCCAGGTCCCCTTCCAGGAAGCACTTGCTGGACCACCCACATGTCAGTAACCAACCCCCAGCTGCCAACTCCTTCAAGGTCAGCCTCCACGGCAGCCTGACCCAAGGTCACGCCCTAGCCTGGGCAACCCACATGCAGCTACCAGGTGAGGGAGGCATGAAGGCGCAGCCATTTCTGCCTGCTAAGGATGCTCTGGGAGCCTGCGTGTCCTCCAGCCCCCAGGCCAGGTTTGGCTGGACCTGCATCGCTGTTCAGCTCCTCCACACTCCAGCCTCTGCCTTTTCCTTTCAGAGGCTTTGATCCTTAATCAACATCTTGCATCCCAAGCTCCAGCTCAGCACCTCCTTACAGAGAACCAAACCTGTGACAAATAGGGGTAGTGATTTTCACTTCAAGAGGTCATCGTGTGAGAGCTAAATGGGATGCATGTACAGTATAAAGCATAGTGCCAGGACGGTTCATGCACATGATAAATATCTATTCCTTTTTCCTTTCCTGCCTCTAAAACCGGTGACACTAAGTCCCACTGCAGGCCTTGAGCAGTGAGTTGTTCATCACCTGTGCTATTTCCCGGTCTGGTTACAGCCCAGAGAGGAAAGTGTTCCTCAAAGTCAGTGCTGGCTGCTAAGTTCAGGAGCCTGGCTGAGGACTCTGGAGATGGTCTTGTCCCTGTGAAGTTCATTATCCGTGGACTACATCAGCCCCCTTCAAGGTTCCTCACTGAAAAGAAATTGAGCATGCAAATACTCTTTTATCATAATCACCACGTATCCACAGGATAATTCATAAAAGAGCTGGAAATATATTGAAATTCAATATTGTTTTAGTCCAAATCAATATTAATAATTGTTTGCATTTTTAAAGTGCAATTTGCAATTGAAAAATGCACAAAGATCAACCAGTAGTTGCTAACACATCAAATTTTCCTATTAAAGGCATAGTCCCTCAACTTTAAAAATGTTTCTTATACAACAGAGGATGGCACTGATCCATGAAAATGGTTATCTATTATTTACGTGCACAGCATTAGAATTTGCTCCCATTATGCCTGAATTGAAGGGCCAGTAACTTTTATTTTTAATTTCTAGGCTTTTAAATTATTTTTTGAGATCATTATAGAGTCACGAACAGTTGTAGAAATAATAGAGAAATCCCATGTATCCTTTATCCGGTTTCTTCCAGTTACTTCCCCCAAGTAATAGCTTGTAAAACTATACTACAATATCTCAGTAAGGAGGCTGACACTGGTAGGGCCCAGATAGGGGACATCTGATTCCACAGAACCCTTCATGCTGCCCTTTAAAGTGAAAGATTCTTGGGGCCTCCCTGGTGGCGCAGTGGGTTAGGCAACACACTATGAAGCAAACCGCAGCCACTGCAGCACGAGTTCGATCCCTGCCGCCGGCCAGGGAGGGGACCCACATGGCGCAGCAGACCTCTCCTGCTGTGCCCACTGCTCCCCTCAGCAGTGTGTTTCAGTGGATTCGCCTGTTCTGTTCCCCGCTCTGTCTCTGGTGAATCCTCTCACCTCCCTGACTCTGGCCTGTACCCCAGCTCTTGTATGCACAAATAAATAAATCTTTAAAAAATAAAAATAAAAAAATAAAGTGAAAGATTCTTGCTTGGCAAAGGTGACTGTCGATGCCTTGGGTCCCCGTCATTAGCCCTGTTCAGACTTCTATCGGGAAATGAGATCCTCTCCCAGCTGGGCTCAGTGTAGCTATTCAAGACCGCTCGTCTCCAGTTAGGGAGCAGCCCTGGGGGGAGGGGGTTGACTTGGCCAGGCAGGCCCCAGCAGCGCATGGCTTTGTGGGTCAGAAAGAGCCAGAGGTCACAATTGACAGTTTGACACTTGCACCTTTGCTTCCTCAAACAAGGAAAAGGCTGGCAGTTTTGACTCATGGGAGTCCACAGTTACTTGAACTCGTGGCTGGGACAACAGGTGTGGGTGAGGAACGCCAAGCCAGAGAGCCACTGAAAGTGGCTTCATGCAAATGAAGACACTTGAGGTGTCTTTCTGTTCTCCAAGATATTTGATACCAGAGCTGCAGAGAACTTGGGGGGGGGGTGGCTTGTCTCCATTGGGTATTTTGGTTTGGGTGTTTTTTTTAAATTTATGCATACAAGAATTGAGGTGTAGGCCAAAGGTGTGGGGGGTGAGAGGTTTCACCAGAGGCTGAGCGGGGAGCAGAACAGGCAGATCCTGTCTTGTAGCGGGTGACACAGGAGAGGTCTGCTGTGCTGTGTGGGTCAGCTCCCTGGCTGGGGATTGAACTCATGTTGCAGTAGCTGGTGATAGTGCTGTGTCTTGAACCCTTGCACCACCAGGGAGGCCCTGTAGTGGGTATTTTGGATGGACACTGCTTCTGAGATGAGACAACTCAAATCTGGAGGTCAACAGCTAATTCAAAGGGCAGTCGGGTCTGGAACTTGGATGCCCTGCTCTGAGCCTGGTGTCTGTCCCGTGAGACTGGCTGCTTTGTTGAGGCTGCTGGGGCTTAACCCAGCTCCCCTGTGTTCTTGTCATCTATCACATGGACTTGAACTTGACTTCTTGGGTCCTTCTGACTCCTAGACAGACCCACACAGCCAATCACCTGGGGCATGAGTGAGACTAACAGGTAGAGAGTGACTTCTGCTCAGTATCGACCTTAAGTCAATTAAAAAATCATCTTGCAGAGATCTTTTTAGTGTAATGAAACATGCATAATATAAACTTACCATTTTGACACTATCCAGTCCCAGAATTTTTTCCATCTTCTCAGACTGATATTCTGTACCCATTAAGTAGTAATTCCCCGTACCTCCCTTCCCAATGTCCCTGGAAGCCACTCTTCCACTTTCTGTCTCTAACTTGACTACTTGGGGTACCTTATATGAACTGAATCATGCAACATATGTCTTTAGTGACTGGCTTATTTCACTTAGCTTACTGTCCTCAAGGTTCATTCATGTCTGTGGCATGCGCTGCCTTCACTGTTTTTTTTTTTAAAGATTTATTTATTTATGCATACAAAAACTGGGGTCCAGAGGTGCAGGGGTTGAGAGGACTCACCAAAGACAGAGAGGGGAACAGAATAGGCAGATCTACTGAAATACACTGCTGAGGGGAACAGTGAGCGAGGCAGGAGAGGTCTGCTGTGCCATGTGGGTCCCCTCCTGGCTGGGGATCGAACTCGCACTGCAGTGGCTGCCCTATAGCTTGATAGTGCTGAATCTTAACCCTTGCACCACCAGGGAGGCTCCTGTACTGGTTTTCGATCAATACATTCAAATTAATTTTGTTTGGGAGCTTCCAAACATTATACTGTATTCTAAAGATTTGGTGTTGATCCATTTTGTGAGATCTAAACATATTCGTATAGGTTTGTATATATAAGCCATGTGCTAATGTACCCGGGTACTTAGAGATAGATTCCACATTTCATCATGATTTTATTTTTTTAAGATATATTTATTTATGCATATAAGAGCTGGGGTACAGGCCAGGGTCAGGGAGGTAAGAACATTCACCAGAGACAGAGTGGGAGCAGAACAGGCAGATAGTCTGAAATCCACTGCTGAGGGGAGCAGTGGGCGAGGCAGGAGAGGTCTGCTGGGCCATGTGGGTCCCCTTCCTGGCCGGGATTCAAACTCATGCTGCTGTGCTGTGGATGCTTCACAGTGCAGCGCTCAACCCATTGCGCCTCCAGACGGGCCCTCACCATGACTTAAAATCTGTCCCGTCCCCCGAGTGTCCTGGTGTGAGTGTGTGCTGGGCATCTGGGAGCCGTAAGGTGGCTCTGGGCTCCTTGGTGGAGATCAAAAGAAGTCCTCTTAGGACTAGTTCTAACCCACACCTGATCAAAACAAACCCACAGCTCCCTTGAACAGAAGTGACCTTTTTAAAATTCCAGGTTCATGGAGTGCCTCCCTCCCGTAGCCCAGACGCCCCCCTCTATTAACTCACGCTGATTCAACAGGCCGCGTGCGTTATTGATCACCTTCGCTGTGCCAGGGACCGTGCCGAGTGCTGGGAATACAAAGATGAGAGGCTCCGCGCTGCTCTCACGCCTCCGAGAGCCTGAGATGGGTGTGGGAATGCATGCCCCGCGCCGGGGAGGGCTGTGAGAAGACAGAGGCACGCCACAAGGCGGAGGGTTCTGAGTCCGCATTCCACGGCCAGGGTGGGGCTGGGAGGGACTCAGTTTCTCTCCCTGCAGAACGCAGAATCACTACCTCCTGCCTGTCCCGTGAAATGTCCTGAAAATTAGAAGTCCTGGGCAGATATGTCCCCCCCGATGTGGTTCCGATGCTCACAGCAGTGAGAACTGCGGTCTGTGTGCCTTGCTCAAGCTTCAGGGTCCCTGGCTGCAGATGTGGCTCTCAGGCTTCCCTCCAGTCTCTTTGTGTGAGCAACAGTGCGGAGCCAGGCGAGGCGCTGTGAGAAGGCGGTCGGCATGGGCTCCCGGGCTGTTTGGGCCTGATTTATGTGTGGGTCTCTGTTTTAGCACTCCCTTCAGCCCACCCCTGCAGAGAGCGTGGGCGAGGGTGGGAGCTGGAGGGAATCCCTGCCTTGGAACAGGGGAATGGATGGCCGGTCTCCTCCCCCACCCTGTCGGAATTGGAGTGCAGCCCCAGGTCGGGTGTGCCCAGGCTGGGCCCTGGGCATTTCAGGACCCAGGTCAGCGCCCGCGTCAGGCTGAGCAAGAGCAATTCTGAGCCTTGCAGCCTGGCCTCTGTCTGAGCCCTTGCAACCATTTGTCATCCGCTCCGAGCTTGCAACTTTATGCCTACGCATAGAAACTGGAGGGACTCGTCCCGGAGTTTGCTGCTGCCACTGCCGCTGCTGTTAGAGCGGTTTTAATTAGCTGCAGGATTTTAATGAGCTGGAATCAGGAAGAGCCCCGTCTCAGAAGTAAGCAGGAGCCTCACACGGAAGAAGTGTCTGACAAAACAGATGGAGATTGTGTTCTCGGGGGACCAGGCTGTGTGCTCTGTTGCGGCGAGGAGCAAATGAGTTACTGGGGCCAGGAGGCTCAGGAGGGGAGCCGGGAGGTCAGCCCCAGCGCCCCAACCTGGCGGGGCAGAGCACAGGCACGGCCCCTCGGCCGCCACAGCAGAAGGCTCCCTCGCTCGGTGCCGGATTCAAGGTGACGGCTGTGGCTGGCTCCATTCTCCTCAAGTTGCCATAGCAGCCTCTCTCCGATGAGCAGCTTCTCCTAGAGCCCTCAGCCGGGAGGGACGTCATTGTTCACTCCTGCCTGCACGGAGACTGACTGGACGGAGAACTTTCGGGACCCAGCCCTACACACCACGTGGGTTTACCCACGGCCGTTGGCCTGAGCCTCCTGCTGCCTCCCGCGGGGCGTGGGTGCAGGTCCCCACGGCCAGAGGGGCCCCGGGCTGATTGGGTGGCGTGCCCAGGTGTTGGAGCAGCTGCAGCCAAGCGTGTCCTTGGAGCGGTCCGTCCGTCTGTCTGTCCGTCCGTCCGCCCGCCTGCCGGCCCTTCGCCACTGGAGGTGCGTGTGTTTTGGCTGAATTCCCAAGTCCTTGCTTGTGCCCTGAAATGAATTTTCCAAAAGAGACAAAATTTCACATCAGATAAATCAGGAAATGGGAGGAACCCCTGGCTCTGCCCTGTGTCCCAGGAGGTGTTGACAAAATTAATTGGATTTTTTTTCCCCTTACAGTAAATTCGGTGACGCCATTCAGGCCTTGGGGAGAGAAGCCTCTGGGAGGACTGGGATGGTGAGGAGGGCAGGACCTTCTGGAAACTCTCTGGGCTGTTGCTTTTCCTCGCCTTGCCCCTCCCCCGTCATTACTTGAATTTCCTTATTGTCTGTTGGCCTTGGGAGGGAGGGCCACGGCTTTTCACTTGCCATCAAAAGCCATCTCGGAGTGATGCAGCAAGTGGAGAGGCGTTGTCCCAGGTGCCTGCAGGCCTGTGGCGGTGTGGGTGCCCCACAGCCTGGCCCCGCCGCTGACAGATGGTGACACCCACCCCCCAGGAGAGGGAAACATGCAGCCGTGAGCCAGCATCTCCCCGTTGCCTTGAACGTGACGTGTGACTTTAAAGACAAGGACCCTCGGAGCAACAGCGGGGGGTCAGTTCTGCGCACCCATGGGTGTGCCGCAGACTGGGGGGACTGCAGGCGTCGGGCTTGCTGCAGGCAGCCTTGCACGTGGCCTCGTCCTTTCGCCGGGGCCTGCACTGCTGCCCCTGTGTCCTCACGGGCCCGTGAACTAGGCTCCCATTCCCGTCCAGAGAGCCAGGCCCGGGCCCCGGGGAGCTCCGGGGCCGAGCCTTCGGGGACGCGTCCCCATGCTCAGCGCTGCCAGCCCAGCAGGGTGTCCCCTCTTAACGGACAAGGTGCCCTCGCCTCTGGTGTGACGCCAGCGCCACATCAGTTCCCCTGGGACACTGAACACCCGTCGGACCGCGGACCGGCCGGTCATGCAGGAAGGGCACAGCGCTGGCCCCTCGAGTCCTGCTCGCACAGAGAGGGTCAGCCGGTCCACTGGTCTCCAGGGGGAGCACCCCTGGGCGAGGTCCCCAGGGGCGGCTGGGGCGTGCTGCAAAAGCCAGGCGTGGCTGTGGCAGCAGCTGGGCCTGCAGAGCGTGCCGGGCTTGTCTCAGGGGCCCACAACCGGGGGGTGGGGGTCTCTGAAATGGAGGTGCAGGTCCTGGGACTGTGTCCCCTGCAGATTCGGGGTGAGGATAGTCCCCAGCTGGCCCCCAGCACGCGGGCTGCTGGCGCCTGCCCAGCTCCATGGGATGGGTCTAGCTGGGCAGGTCAGAAACGCGTGAGGACGGGTCGTGGCTGCCGGGCAAACGGGTCTGCACTGGCCGAGCGGGGCCGGCCCACAGAGGGGGAGATGAGGGCTCCAGCCAGCCCCTCACAGCCTTTCCTGCGGTGCCAACCACGGTACAAACAACACCACGACGACCCCAGCTGCATCTCGGTCCCTTTTCTCAGCAGACGGTGTGTGGGCCGAGATTGGGTGGTGCTTCAGCAGCCATGTTGGAGGCGGCTCTAAACTGGCCCTTTCTGCCCTCTCTCCCTCCCTACAAATGTCTCAGGTCAGGTCAGAGGCCATCCTAGGTCAGATTGGCCTTGGCCTGGAGCTGGACCCAGGAGGCCAAAGTGACAGCAGGACGTGTGTCCAAGTCAGCCAGTGCGGGCAGGCCCCCTGGCCGTTGCCTTTAGCGGGGGCCTTGTGGGGTCTGGCGTGGGGCAGGGTGCAGAGGGCACCTGTGTGTGCGCACTCACATGTGTGTGAATGTGCGTGCACACGCGCATGTGAGACAGGCCTTGCACTTCCCCCCTGCTCTAGTCTTATCCCCACCGCCTTGTCGTGCATAACGGATGTCATGCCCACTCTTCTGTGACTCTTGCGTATCCCAAGGGAGTCAATGAACTGATTGGCAGGTGGGGGAGGAGGGGCTCAGAGTGAGGCCAGGAGAGACTAGCTCTGGCTGCCCTTTCTCTTCTCCCTGCCATCTCTCAATCCTCACACTTCCCTGGCCCTGGCCCTGCATGGGGGCCATTGCACAGGGGCTGTCACAGTGGCTGGGGCTGGGGGTACTGCAGGTGTCGGGCTTGCCGCAGGCAGCCTTGCACGTGGCCTCGTCCTTTCGCCGGGGCCTGCACTGCTGCCCCTGTGTCCTCACGGGCCCGTGAACTAGGCTCCCATTCCCGTCCAGAGAGCCAGGCCCGGGCCCCGGGGAGCTCCGGGGCCGAGCCTTCGGGGACGCGTCCCCATGCTCAGCGCTGCCAGCCCAGCAGGGTGTCCATGGCAGCAGGCGGCCGCAGTCTGTTTCTGGGAGAGGGGTCCTTGCGAGAGGCCAGGCTCAGCCTGCACCCCAGAGGCAGCTCCAGAGAAAAAACTCAGTGCAGCCTCCTGGACGCGAGAGAGAGCCGGGTGGTCCTGGGAACTACCTGCCCAGCGTGCCCAGAACCCGCGCAGCCACATTCCCCATGCGTGGAGGCCTGGGGCAGGTTAATTAAAGTTAACTGAGTGAAAAAATAATTACAGAGACTGCAGAGGGGAGAAATCCAAACCTGCAATTTAACAGTCCTCAGCCCCAGAGCTTTGCGGAAAACAGCCTGGTCCCTGGGAATTTTGTCTGGGCGGGGAGGCGAGAGGCCCCCCATCACTGCGGGCTCCGCACCACAGAAGCAGAGGGGCAGCTGCCGGCCGGCCTGCCCCGGGCCCTGGGGCCAGGTCAAGGATGGGCTCTCACTGTGCCCGAGGACACCCCGGTCTGGCCACCCGCCCGGCCTCAGCCCCCTGGGGTGCCGCCTGTGCCACAGCGGTGGCAGCTCCCCTTCAGGCTCCCCAGGAGGGATGAGGGTGGGTGTCTGGCGAGGCCAGCAGGGTCAGGCGCAGGCAAGGGGTGGAGCGACGCTCCTGCAGAGGGAGGGTCCCGGGGCAGCGGCACAGGTCCGTGTGGCCATCATCCTCACGCCCTGCCTCTCTGCAGGAGCGTACATCTTTCCTTTGCAAACGGCCTGGGGTGTCCCCATCTTGGTCTGCAGCCTGGTTCACCTGGGGTTGCTGACTGGTGTTTGGGGTGTGCAGGTTTCTTTCCCTGTGGTGAAGGACGGTCACGTGGGCTGTGGCAACCAAAGCAGCAAGCATCCGTCCGCAGACGCACGAGGGAGGGACCTTGGCCCCGGCTCTGGGCCTGGGAGCTGCCGGTCACCGGTCTGGCCGCCCTGCCTGAGGTCCAGGCCCCAGGGCCTCAAAGCAGAGACGACCATCTGGGGCCAGCTCTTCAGTTTCTGCCCATGCCACTGACCAGCAGGGCCGGCCCCTCCAGCCCACCATCCATCTGTCAGGGGCGTGCCTGGCTGGTGCCAGGGGGTGGGCAGGGAGTCTGTGCCTGATGCCCTCGGGGCCTGGGAGGCTCCTTCTCGGTCACCTGCTTCTGGAGCCCTTTCCCTGGCACCCCACAGTGGGGACCAAGGGGAGGAAATGAGGCTTCTGGGCCTGCTGGGCCGGTTGCAAGGGACGGCTGTGTGCCTGCCTGTTCCTGCACTTCCCTGTGGGCAGTCCACGTGCATCCTTTGGGGCTCAGAGCACCTGGCAGTGCGTGTGGCGGGGGGTGGGGCCCCAGCCCCGGCTGTGGCCTCGGGGTCCCCCTCGGTCTTGTGCAGAGAAGGCGGTGGGGGGGGCCCGCAGGCCTGGCGCTTGTTCGGCAACAGGGCCCCCATCCTTCCCGGCACGCCTGGCCTCAGTGACAGCCTGCCCTTCTCCCCTCTGCCGTGCAGACCCTGGCCTGATGGACGCCCGCTGTGGACGATGAGGGAAGGACGCATCTCCCACACCCACGAGGTGGCCCCGGAGCACGCCCCGGATGACGCTTCGAGCCGGAACCATGCGGCTGGCCTGCATGTTCTCGTCCATCCTGCTGTTCGGAGTGGCCGGCCTTCTGCTCTTCATCAGCCTGCAGGACCCCGCGGAGCTCGCCCCCCCACAGGCGCCAGGTGAGGCCTCGCCGGGCCGGCCGCCCGCTTGCCCCGGTTTCCCTGGTTTCCCGGTTTCCCCCTCGAGCTGCAGGACCATGCTGCGCTGTGCTGCTGTGCCGCTGGGATTGGGGTCGCGTCTGTGCTGAGCGCCGGCTGCGGGGCGGGGTCCTCGGCTCCTGCGGGTCAGCACCTCACGTGGGCACACCGCACCGGCACCAGACCACCAGCTTGGGGTTCGGGTCACCGACCTCTGGCCTCTAGGGGTTGACGGCCGGGGTGCTCGTTGCTCTACGGCTGTTGCCTTTGGCGAAACCGCATTTAAGGAGGATTCTGCCACCTCTTGGGACCTCCTCGTGCATGTGGCCTAGGACATCAGAGAGTGAATGGCTCGCCCTGTGCTCCCCAAGGGGCACTGTTTCTCTCCCCAGCCTTGGGACCCCTCTGGTCCTTGCCGGTGGAGTTGGGGTGCCTCCAGTGAAGCCAAGACTGCTCCTGGTAACCCCCACTGCTGCCTCCCACCCCACCTACCCCTTGTGCCCCACCAGAGGAGCCTGCAGAGGTCTTCCGGGGACGGGTGGCAGCAGCAAGCGGGAGTAGGTCTGGAGAGGGGAGCTGGGCGAGGTCTCTGCCACTGACCACAGGGCAGGGTTAGAGGGCAGCGGGCTCCAGGGCAAGGCCAGGGATCGCCCTGCGCTGGAGGGAGAGGAAAGCCCCGCCGGCAGACCTGAGCCCTGCACCACCAGCTGTGATCCCGGGGCCTTCTTCGGGGAAGGCCGGCGAGGACGCGAGCTCCAGGGCAGGGCGGTGTGCGAGAGCAGTGGAGCCCGCGGCTTTCAGCCTTGCCACATCCACGGCACAGGAGGACGAGACCCTGGCCTCGGAGGGCACAGGGGACGCAGACCCACGGCCTCCTCTCCAAGCTGCACCCGCCTCCGGCTGGCTTGCCATCCAGGGCAGTGTGCACCTGCCCTAAGCACCAGGTGGGAAGAGCACGAGGCGGCCACAGCCAGGGCTCAGGCCCGGCAGTGGCTCCCCGAAGCCCTGGCAGAGGAGACCGCTTCCGCGAGAGGCAGTGGCCCCAGGGGCCAGCCGTGAGTCCTTGGTGCGGATTCACGGCGGGGCCAGACCGCACGGTGGCGGCTGTCAAGGTGGGTTGGCTGTGAAGCGGCCAGGACGCGTGACGGCGTGACGGTTCTGGCTCGCTGCGTGGACGCTGCTGCCTTTCCTGGGCCGGCTGGCCATGCTGCAGCAGCAGAACCGGTCTCCTGGGCAGCACCCCAGGGTGCACAGAGAGCCGGTCGCCACAGTCGTGCACTGTCTGTGCGGAAGCAAGCCCCGGGGAGGGCGTGCAAACACAGCTTTGGTCCTGTGTGTGGGTGACCCTCCAGAGGCCTGTCTGCAGGGGTCTTTCTGCCAAAGCCCTGGCCTCCACTGCTCATCCATGTCCTGGGGCAGCTATGTCTCCCCTGGGCAGGCCCCCAGACCACAGGAGCAGAGCGTCCACGTGCCCCCCGGCACCGACCCAGGCCAGCGCCGTCACCCATCAGTGGGTCAGGGTCCAGTGGCCGGGACGCGCGTCCGCAGCGGCCAGCACAGCAGAGCTTGCTCCTGCATCTTCTGTGGGCGGTGGATTCCTGCCCCTCTCACTGGCCAACAGCCCCCAGCTGCCCAGTGCACTCGAGTGCAGATTTCCTCCAGTGGGTGGGGCCCCCGGATAGCTGGGTTAGAGTGGGGAGCGGGCAGGGCATGTAGGGTGGCAAGAAGCAGAGCGAGCCTCCCCCACAGATGGGCACAGGGGGGCAGGCCCAGGCCAGGAGCACACTTGGGTCTGGAGATGTGTTCTTCGCGCTATAAATAGAGCTGACCCACCTTTGCCAGTGCCAGGTGACGGGCGCCCTCGACAGTCTAGGTAAATCACATCAAACAGTCATAAAACTTTAAGTAATGCTTACGTTACTTTCCCTGAGCAAAGTGTTCCTGACACAGGCTGTTTGTGTTGATTTGTTACTATTCATTTATTCTTTCCCTGTACTTCTCACAGCAGCCTAATTGTGATTCGGTACCAAGAAAGCAATATCAAAGTAATTTTCCACAACATTAGTTACAATTTTCTTCTGATCTTTCAAGTGAAACAATCCCATCCTGTTGGCTTCTCTGAGCATATAAACCTTGATTACATTTATCTGTTGGGAACCAGTGCTTACAAAGTGTATGTATCCAGTTGCATGGGTGGGTGGCCCCAAGGGCCCTGGACAAGCCTTTCCTCTGTGACTTTTGCAGGTGGGAGGTGCAGAATCGAGGCACCCTGCCATCTGGATCGGGCAAGGCTGCTAAAGGGGGGTCCCCACCTACAGAGGAAATCCACGAGGGCTGTGATGGCTTTCCCAGTGAGGGAACTCTCGTGGGACTGGTGTCTGGAAACCCGCTGCTGGTGGCACAGGCGGAGGTGGGGGTGCCAGCGAGCAGGTGGAGACGGGAGCTTCCCGGCTTGCCGTGTCTCCGTGGAGTCGCGTGTGTTGGGATGGCTCCACGCAGCCGCCAAGTGTTAGGAACACCTGAAGTTCCTAGGAACTAGTCAGCAAATCTCGCCTGGCTCGTGCATTCACTGGGATCTTACAAGATTACCAACTTTTGGAAATCAAGCCACGTTTTAAATCAGACCTTTTGAAATGTGAGTGGCTGCCGGTTAACCTACCTTCATTCTAAGAGCAGATTTTCTGGTGCTGCAGAGAATCCAGCTAGACAACTGTTTCTAGTGCCCAAGATGGCAGGTCCTGAGGCCTCGGGAAATTCACTGGCCGAGAGTCCAGGACAAAACTCACACCCCTTCCCAGCGGGAGCCTCAGGCCAGACCAGAAGCAGAGTGTCAAGCCCCATG
Organism: Galemys pyrenaicus; assembly: GCA_019455555.1. Taxonomy (NCBI): domain Eukaryota; kingdom Metazoa; phylum Chordata; class Mammalia; order Eulipotyphla; family Talpidae; genus Galemys; species Galemys pyrenaicus. The sequence goes on from JAGFMF010011389.1 coordinate 2,070,617, forward strand.
TGCTGGCTCTGGGGGCGCAGAAGGAAGACTCCATGGTGTGTCTGGGCAAACTGGAGTCTGATGGACTGCCTTTATGAGCTTTTTAAAAAAGATTTGTTTTTATTTATTTATGCATATAAGAGCTGGGGTACAGGCCAGAGGTGCAGTGGTGAGAAGCGTCACCAGAGACAGAGTGGGGAGTAGAACAGGCAGATCGGCTGAAACACACAGCTGAGGGGAGCAGCGGGCGAGGCAGGAGAGGTCTGCTGCGCCATGTGGGTCCCCTCCCTGGCTGGGGATCGAACTTGTGCTGCAGTGGTTGTGATAGATTGATAGTGCAGACACTTTGGCCCCTGCACCACCAGGGAGGCCCTCTTTATGAACGTCCTATTAAGAAGTGTTTGGTACATCAGAAGAGTCCAGTAACCCCCAGCTGGTCAGACCGACCCCACCCACCCCTTGTTTGCTTCCCTCCTCCTGTCTGATTTTAATGCATATACCAGATAGCACATAATTTAGGCATAGATCTACCGGTCTATTTTTAAGTTTCAGAGTTAAGACTTACACTCAACCGTTCTTTCATTTGACCAGCTGCTCAGTCAGCGCTGAGTGTCCAGTGGCCTCACAAACACAAACGCCCTTGTTCCCAGCTCGCTTTATCCAGTGGCCAGAGAAGACCCACTCAATACAGCTGCTGGACGAGTCCTCAGTGTCTTGCAGGCTGTAGCATTCTTCCCCGTCTCGGTTTTTCTCTTGCGATTTGTCGGAGGAAGCTGAGTCGCGAGTCCTGTAGCTTCCCGCCACGGAGATTTGGCCATGCCTGTTTGGTACATTTTAACACCGTCCTGTTTCTTTGTAGTCCCTGTAAGTTAGGTAAACCCAGCAACATTTTTCAAAATGTTTTATTTATTTATGCATTCAAGAGCTGGGTACAGGCCAGAGGCCTGGGGGGCGGTGAGAGGAGTCACCAGAGACAGAGTGGGGAGCAGAACAGGCAGACCGACTGAAGCACACTGCTGAGGGGAGCAGCGGGCGAGGCAGGAGAGGTCTGCTGCGCCCTGTGGGTCCCTCCCTGGCCAGGGATCAACCTCGCGCTGCAGTGGCTGCAGAAGCCCCCGCAGTGCGGCGCTCAACCCCTTGCGCCACCAGAGGCCTCCTTCCTTCTCTTTTTAATCAAGAACCCAGTAATACTTTCAAAGCCCTACAAGCTACAGAGCATTACACCTCTTGACAGGCGGGACTGAGCGGCATTAGGAGCTGGGCCAGAGGCCTCCCGGCTTGGGACTGCCAGGCTGGGGTTTGTCCCGGGGCAGCTGAGCGTGCCCACCGCAGCTTCCACTGTCCCAACAGTCACGTGCTGCCTGCACCGGGCCCAGCACAGCTGGACTGAGGAGCCAGGTCAAGGTGTGGGAGAAGAAGGCTGGGGACAGGGACGAACTCCCAGTGGATTAGGGACGGGAGTGTGACCGGCGGGTCTAGACTTTTACTGCAGCTGGGCCGGGCCCAGTGAGCCCTGGAGTCCACAAAGAGCCGTGGAGCTCTGCTGCAGGCCTTGGGGGTGCTGGGGGCTCTGACGGGGTGGCTGTTAGAAACTACTCTGGAGTCTGTGTGTCTCAGAGCTGTGGCAGGAGAGGGGAGGGGCCAGCTGGGAGGGTGCAGAGTGCTTCAGGAAGAGGTGGCAGGGCCCAGGCGCGCAGTGAGTGACAGGGCTTCGGGGGGCTTGAGGACCACGTGCGTGGATAGGTGAGCCAGCTAGGTTGGTGATGACTCGGGGTTTCTGCAGATGGGTCATGGGTGCCACTCACTGCTGCAGGGGACAGCCTGGGCAGGGGCAGGGGACCATGCATTCTGTTTAGGGCTGATAGCATCTGAGACACTGGGCAAGGGGGTTGCCCTAACATCCCTCTACCAAGGCCTTGGGTCTCATAGACCTCGGAATAAGACAAGAGAGAGGAAACCCTGCTCGGTCCGCTCCCTCCTCCACCTCTATCTCCATTGGTAGGCCAGGCAACTCTTCTCTCCTGCACTTGAGGCCAGAGTCCTGGCTGGAGAAATCAGGAGGACTTCCTGGAGGAGGGAGCTGGAGGTTGCTTGCTTGCCTTCTCAGGCACACCAGAGACTAGGTGCTGACCTCCAGCAGAGGCTTTGAGGTGACTGTAGTGCCAGGAAGGCAGCACAGAGCAAGTTCTGGATGGTTCTAGAAGACGGGGTAAAGGAAGGAGTCTTGGAGCCCTCAGTGGCTTTTATGTTTTTTATTGTCAGAGGTGGCCAGGTACATGGCAGGCAGGGGTGCTGGGGTGCCAGCCTCCCGGCCCCTGGCTCATCTCACCCTCTCGGCTGCTTGGCTGCTGGCGTCCCGTTCCTCCCACTGCTGCTGCTTGTTGGTTCTTGCGTCCTCATGATGCCGCCCTTATACGCCCGTGTCCAAACCCAGGTGCACCCACTTGCGCATGCCCACCGAGGCACGCGTGCAGCACCGCAGGTGTCTATCATTATACCAATGGCGGGAGGGTGGAGAGACCTGATAATTTTGTGACCCTACAATGATCTTGGATGAGACTCTGGGTTCTTTCTCCAGAGTACACTCTGCGAGCAGCTAGCCTGATATCGCACTAGAAATAGAGCCTATAGCGGCAGGATGGGAGCACTAGAGCAGGATTCGGGATGGTTCTGGGCAGACTCCTTCCTTTACCCCGTCTTCTAGAACCATCCAGAACTTGCTCTGTGCTGCCTTCCTGGCACTACAGTCACCTCAAAGCCTCTGCTGCCTCGGTGGCTTTTCATGCTTTATTTAGTAGAGGTGGCCAGGCACATGGCAGCGAAGGGAGGCTGGCAGCCCTCCCAGCCCCCGGCGCATCTCACCCTCTCGGCTGCTGCTTCTTTCTCTGGGGCTGCTGCTCGTTCATCGGTCGATCCTCACAGTTCTGTCTGTTAGTCCTCACAGGTCTCACAGTTCTGGCGTCCTCATGACGCCGCCCATTTAAGCCCGTGTCCAACACAGGTGTGCCCACTTGCGCATGCCCACCCTGGAATGCTCGCAGCACCCCAGGTGTCCATCATCAGTGGTGGGAGGGTGGAAATACCTGATCAACCTTTACCCTACAGAGTCAAATCCCCTTCCCTGTGGGTCTGCTTGAGGGTCCTGCCTTGGTCCCCGGAGAGAGTGGCCCTCACTCTTGTTCCCAAGGTGCCCACGACACCACCGTGTGTGTGCCAGAGCCGAGAGCTGCAGTGCAGTCAGTGCCGGCTTATCTGGTTGCAGAAGCAGCAGGCTTTGTCCAGGTGCGTCCCTTGGGCCTCAGGCCTCACCTCCAAGCCCAAACCCCTGCTGGGCCAAGGCGCCAGGAGTATCTGCTGCGGCCCTCAAGAGCTCACCACGTGAGGGTGATCATGAGCACGGGAGGCAGCCACCTCTCCCCGCCTCTGCACGCAGGGTGGGGCCCACCTCGAGCTGGAGCATCCAAGCCCACAGCGCTTCCCGGGCCAGCGGCGGCAGCCCCTCCACTTTCCACGGCACCTCCAGCTCTCCCCAGCCAGGTGGGTTTTATTGGAATCCTCTCGAGTCTGTTTCTGGAAACCATCTTCTGATGGCGTTGCGGAGCTTCATATATATTTCCCACAAACCTTGCGAGGCTGACACATCCTTGCTGTGACTGCGAATATCAGAAGTGACATGTAATTGCAGTGATCCATCGTGTTAAGTAGCTGGCAATATATCATCCCACGTCGGCAGGGCTGGGGCGCTCGGAACCCAGCCCTCCTAAACAATGCACCTGCTGTGTGTTCGAACTCTTTCCACGCGCCACCGAAGGCTCACGGGGGCTGCCCCGCCCCCCTGGCCACTGTGGGGAGCATTTTCCCCTGGTGAACCTACGCGCAGTGTCCACTCCTCTTGGGGCGTCTGCTCCACTTGGCGCGCCAGGTCATGGCTGTGGGTTGGGTACCCCGGCAGCTCCTTGGTTTGCTGCCCCCCTTTACCTTGTGAACTCCAGAGCAGCTTTCATGGCGGTTCTTTCTGTTCCAGGGGTGCTGGGCCATAAGCTGGGTCAGTCCGGCCGCCACTGTATGGGCAGACGAGGAGGGCAGTGGGCTCAGAGTGGAGGGCTGGAGGTAAGAGGGGATCGGGGTGGCCAGAGCCCTGGGGCACGCTGGGCAAGCTTCGGCGTGGGGGAGCTCCCTCTGTATTCTGTGCTCATTACGGGGTGGTGTAACTTTGACTTTAGGGTGCAGGGTGCCCCTGGAGTTGTGTAGAGGCGGTGATGACAGGCAGGCATGACGGCCAGCCAATGGGTGTCAGAAAGGGGGGCAGTGCCAGAACACTCTGGGCAACCCCGGTGGGTTCGGTGGGGCCCTGGAGGTGCTGACATTGGGCCAGTTTCTGGAGCCTGCTTTTGGGAAAGGGACTGCGGTGGCAGGAAGGAACTTTGCACAGAGCAAGTTCTCGATGATTCTGGGCAGACAGGTAAAGGAGGAGTCTTGGAGCCCTCGGTGGCTTTTTTGTTTTTTATTGTATCATTATGTCAGAGGCGACCAGGTACACAGCAGGCAGGGGGCCCGGGGGCCAGGAGGCATCTTCACTCTCTTTGCTGCTGCTGTTATCGTCCTGCTGGTATCCTCGTGACGCCACCCTTACATGCCCGTGTCCAAACCCAGGTGCGCCCACTTGCACATGCCCACTTGTGCATGCCCATTCGGGCACGCGTGCAGCACTGCAGGTGTCCGTCATTATACCAATGGTGGGAGGGCGGAAAAGCCTGACCCCTTTTCTCTGACCCTGTAGGGATTCTGTGAAGGGCCCTCACCACTGCCCCCCTGGGAGGTCCTGACCTTGAAGGGGCCGTTGAGGTCTGTCTCCGCAGTGGGACTTTATCCGAGCGGCAGCCATGGCCTGCAGCCCCCAGCCTCTGCTTCTCAGCCGTGGCCCCAACTTCCCGGGCCCTTCCATCTTCCTGCAGATGGAGGGAACCTCTCCCTCCTCCCTGTAGAGGATGCCTGAGGGTCTCCAGCCAGAGCCTCGCTCGCTTTGGTGCATTAAAATATGCTAAATGAAAAATAATGAGCATGTAGGAACTAATAACAGGAATCACCTAATTAAATTAGGAAACAGACACCATATCGCTATGATCTGAAAATTGATATTAATAGAAAATGGTCCCAGAATTGTTATGCTAAAGGTTCCTAGGGGTGGGGAAATTAAAAAGGAGAGCCGAACAGAAAATTGGGACAATCATCTCCAATAAGAGCAAGACGTATGTCTTCAAGGAGCTGAAGTAAATGTCAAACGTAGAAGAAAGGCTCCTTGTGTGGACCTGACGGACTGGTGGACGGAAAGGCTGCCTTGAGTGCCGCAGGCGTCCGCACAGGCGCGCCATCGGCCCCTGCACAGCAAGGGTGTGACCGAGGCCGTGTGCGTGGGACACTGAGTCACTGTCGCTCCTTGTCCCTGGTGACTTCGTCTCCTCTACCGTCACCCTGCGAGCCCCGTCCGGACTCAGGCTCAGCGAGCCCAGCCCTTTGCCCAAAGTCCTGCAGGGGGAGTAGCCAAGCCAGGATTCGAACCCGGGTCCGGCTGACTGCAAGCCCCTTGCCGGGCACCCCCCCCACCCCCGGCCCCTGGCCTGCTGCAGCTGGTGGTCGCTCATGGTCTGCAGTCCTCAAGTTTTCCTGATGTCCCACTCTTTCTGATTCTGGCCACAGCCCAGCTCTCTGAACCCAGCCCCCAGCTCCCCCGGTGTCTTGGTTCTGAGCCTCAAAAAGGCCCCTTCTGAAATTACAGGCCAGCCGGGAAACTGGGTCTGCCTTTGTGCGTGGGCCTGGGCTGGGGGCCCAGTGGGGCAGGCAGTGCCCATGTCTCAGGAAGCCCTGGTGGTTTCAGGTTGTGCCGATTGCTCCCCCGGCCCCTCCTGGGGCGATGGGGCCGTGAATCAGGCTCTGTTCCCTGTGACATGACTCAGAGCTCTACAGGCCCAGATGGGGCTCAAGTGTGCGGTGACCCCTTTCCTGCTCAGCCCTGCCCAGAAAGCATTGGCGGGGCTTGGGAGGAGCGAGGAGGGGTCCAGGGCCGGTGGGAGGTGCCGCAGGGTTATCTCTGGCTGGAAGGCTGCAGCTGCCTGAGCTCAGCAAGGACCCAAGTCAGCCTCCAAATGAGCCTAACTCCCCCGGCCCTACCTGTGCTCCATTCCCCGCCCCCCCCAGCCGCCACCCCCATCCATGCCCCCCTTTACTGAGCTGCATCAGAGCCAAGCCCTCCACTCAGGCCAGGGGCCCTGCTGGGGAGAGCGGGAGGCAGGGTGAGACTCCAGCTCCACAGCGGCACAGGGCCCCAGGGCCGGCCCCTTCTGCCTGGCCTGCCTCGTCCTCAGCCGCTCTGGTCTGCGTTCTCCAGGCCGTGGGAGGGGAGAGAGGGCCTCGGACACGTGGGGAGCAGAACACGCCAGGGCAGCCAAGGGTCCAGCGGGTCCTGACTGGTGCCCGCTGGCCCCCTGAAGTCCTCAGCTGCTGGCGTGGGCAGTGGGGAACGACTGTGCTGAAGGAGTCCCAGGACAAGGCCGTGGTGTGGCTGCGTCCTCCCGGCCTCCAGATCCGTAAGCCCTGGAGAGGGCATGGGCGTCGCTATGCCAACGGCAGCTCTGGCAGGCTGCTCTGGAGCCAGTGCACCCTGGCCCACAGGGACGCCTGGGGCGTGGGCTGGGCCCCAGTGCTCCCTGGGGCTCTCAGCAGGTCCCTACCCCCACCCCCCTTCGTGGCCTGCTACTTCTTTCTGGAGGTTTAGGGTCAGTAAGGTCCTCTGGAAATAATTGCAGGAAGTTGGGAGCTGCAGGCAGATCCCATCTAAGCCCAGAGCTTGCTGCTACGTAAGTGCTGATGTTTTCATTACAAAGCTGATCTCCTGGGATTTGTGGCTCTGCCGTTTTAACCTGAATCATGCTGAAACTCAGCGGACTGTTCTCGCCTTTTAAAATTTTTATTTATGTGGGGAACAGCTGAGCTTAAATGGGTTCCATGGCCCCCACCCCCTGCGTACATACAGCTGCCTGGAACCTGGCACAGCTGGCTGGCTCCTGGCAGAGGCGCGAGGGACCCCGGCCTCCCCATCCTTACTGTTGGGAAGTTGGGGCTCCCCTCACGGAACCCCGGGGCCTGGCCAAGGCTTTTCCAGCCCTCCACAGGGGCCTGAAGTCACCTTTGGCATAGGAGCGGCCCCAGCTAGGTCCCCCACTCACCCCATTTAATTGCCCCTAAAGCAGCCTTAGAGGGCCCCCTCCCAGCCCTGGTGGTTCCCAGCTGCATGCAGTTGTGTATCAAATGTGCTTTTCCCTGAGGAGTCCTGGACCCCACCTCACCCACCCAAAGGGCTGTGACCATTTGGGGTGCACCTGGCTTTCAGGGGGCCTGGGCCCCCCTGAGGAAGGAGGAGGGGATAAGTGAGGGCCGTTTTCCATCTCCAGGTCCATCAGAATGTAGCCTTGAAAAGCTTCCAGGATGGAGGAGAGCCGGGGGACAGAGGGATGGGGAGGGACCTGGTTAGCTCTTCCCGGACCCCAGGGGCTCCACTTGCTGCTGTCCAGTGCGGCCGTGGGGAGCCGAGGGGCCCACGTGGCACAAGGGGGCCTGGGCCTGGTTCAGGCATGGACCTGGGGCCCCGGGTAACGGTCAGCAGAGGCTTGGGGGAGGCAAGGCCCCCCTTCCTTCATTTATACTGCCACTCGATGCAGATATTTGCAGCCACCAGCAAGCTTCCTTGCTGTGAATAAAAGAAGCGTCCTTTCTGGACAGAACTTCCTGCAAGAAGGGACAGGGTTGGGCGTGTCCTGGGGGTGGGATGGGGTTTAAGTGGAAGAGGATTTCCTGCTCCCCGCGGGATGGACCAGCTGGGTCTCCCGCTGGCCTGCCTCCTTCCCCACCTGGGACGCTTCGGCAGGCACACCTGTCAGGGTCTCCCGGGAGAAGGGCCAGGCCGCAGCAAGGGGCAGTTTGCAGATTCCTCCTTCTTTGCTGCCTCCATGCCAGCGGTGATGCACACAGGGCAGTGGATGTGTCCAGAGAGTTGCCATACACTCAGGGAGGTGGCGCCTTGGAGTGTGGTGTGAGCAGCGATGGTGAGATGAGTACTGAGCACCTACTGTGCACCAGACCCCACTGTGTGCTACAGATGTCCTCTCACTGCAGCCTCATCTCACCCCATATCCCTCTTACAGAGGAGGCACAGAATGCTGAGGTCACTTGCCCAAGGTTACACGGTCCGAAAGTGGCAGTGTCTACACTAGAACCTGGGTCTCTGCATCCCAAAGATGCAGGTTCTCACTGGTAAGAGTGACAGCCCCTCAGCCCTGGGGGCCCGCGGGGCTTGGGTATGCTGAGGCTTGGGCATGCTCTGTTCGTGTGCATTGCAGACGGGGCTGGACTGCGTGCGCGGCTGTGCTGGCAAGGAGAAGGGGTGTGTGTGTGTGTGTCTGTCTGTCTGTCTGTCTCAACCAGGCTCCTGTGTGCAAGCACAACTGCACAACTGTTGTCATGCACACTCAGTTCACATCCGCTGAAGTCGGGACCAGCCTTCCAAAGGTGTGCTCCATTTTGCACGTGCCCTGAGCATGTGCGGGACACAGGATCGAGGCCCGGGAAGGGGCGGAGTTGTCTGCGGTTGTCAGCCACAGAAGTGGGTGAGGAATGGCCGTGACAGGAGAAATTCAGCAAACTCAGTTATTGTAACCCCTTCGCCCGCCACCCAGGCTGACCAAATAATGAAATTACATTCATAATATTTCAGGTTGAGTGATCGCCGGTCAAATTAGTTCCTTCCCAGAAGCCAGCCAGAAGTAGCGTCAGTAATTAAGGGATTTTCTGGGCTTAAATCGAGTCTGCTCATCAAGCTTGTGCAAGCATCTTGCAGAACGTGTGCGGCTGGGTCCCTTGGTGGGGAGTGGGAAGGACTGTTTGCAGGAGCAGGACAGGCGAGAAGGAGGTGGGTTCTCACTGCAGGGACGGGGGGACACTTTCCCACTTTCATTCATTTATTTTGGAAATAGCTGCTGAGCCCCAGCCTCGCCAGGCACCGGGATTCTGCAGAGAACGGACCAGGAGGGTCCCGCTGTGATGCACTCACGTGGTGCTGCCCTGATTCCTCAGGGTGTTTCTGCAGTGTTCCAGGTAGAGGTGTGGTCCTGCTTCCCTTTGGGGGGCTGTAAGTTCAGGTCTGAGGCTGAGGTCCCACTGGGACTTGCTACAGAGAAAAAGAGCAAAGAGCCGTTGGTGAGGTGCGAGTCCTTCTGGGAGTCCTGGGGAGGCTGGGAAGCCAGGCTCAGGCCGGACTGGAGGTGGAGCTCACACCCAGCCCGCCAGGACCCCCTTCACTGAGCCTGGTTTTATTTACTCCTTGTGCCCCGTGGAAGGGAAGACGCAGCCCTCCTCAGGGAGCTCTGTCAGCCTCAGGAGCAGAAAATGCCAGAACCTCATGAAAGCACACACAGACAGAGTGGCAGACTGCGCTGATGTGCCAGCCAGCCCTGGGCGGAACAGAACCTAAAACTCCTTTAAAACTCAAGAAGGAGGGGGGGGCCTCCCTGGTGGCGCAATGGGTTAAGCAGTGCACTATGAAGCAGACCACAGCCACTGCAGCATGGGTTCGATCCCTGCTGCTGGCATCAGGGATGGGACCCACATGGCGCGGCAGACCTCTCCTGCCTGGCCCGCTGTTCCCCTCAGCAGTGTGTTTCAGTCCATCTGCCTGTTCTGTTCCCCACTCTGTCTCTGGTGAGTCCTCTCACCCCCTGCATCGATGACCTGTACCCCAGTGCTTGTGTGCATAAATAAATAAATCTTTAAAAAATAAAAATAAAACTCAAGAAGGAAAGTGAAATCCCAAGAGCCAGAAAATGAGACGGATGACAGGCAAAACTATGTACTGCTGGGTGTCTGTTTCAAGGGCTGGGACCAGGGCCTTTAAAAAACAGTAATAATTCATCTGCCATACAATTCACCCATCTTAACTGTACACTTCAGTGCTCTTAAATAAATTTACAGAGCTGCGCAACCATTTTTACCATCCAGTTTTAGGATACTTTTATCTTCTCCTCCCCAAAATAACAAATGCTGCAGGGCCACTTGTAATAACTCCCTGTTGCCCAAGGCAACCATTAATCTTTCTGTCTTTATGGCATTATCTTTTCTGAACATTTTGCATAAATATTCAATAGAGAGTCTTACCTCTGACCTTTTTCACTTAGCGTGAAATGTGTTCAAGATTCATCAGTAGTTCACTCCTCTTCACTACTGAGTAGTATTCCACTGCATGGACTTTTGGTGTATCCATTCACCAGTGAATGGACATTGCGATAGTTTATAATTTGAGACTGTTTTGGCTAACGCTACTAGGAGTATTCATGTGCAACTATGAACATGTATAACATCTTTGCGTGAAGTTATGTTTTCATTTCTCTTGGGTAGATACTTAACAGCAGACTTGCTACCTTGTCTAGTAAACATGCTGAATTGTTAAAGAAACTGCCAAACTATTGCCTAAATCACTATCCCATTTGCATTCCAACCAGGGTTGTATGAGGGTTCCAATTTTGCCACATTCTCATCAGCACTTGTTATTATCTGTCTTTTTAATTATAGATGTTCCAGTGGGTGTGAAGCGGTATCTCATTGTGGTTTTAATTTACATTCTCTGATGACTAATGATATTGAGCATATTTTCATGTGCTTATTAACCATTCAAACATCTTCTGGAGTGAAATATCTATTCAAATCTTGTGCTCATCTTTTAAATTGAGTTAGTCCTTTTATTGAGTTGTTATTCTTTGTTTTCTTGATACAAGTCCTTATTAGATTTGCAAGTAATTTCTTCCATCTGGGATTTGTCTTCATTTTCTTAACGGTCTCTTTTGAAGTGCAAAAGTTTTTTAATTTGAAGAAGTACAATTCATTTTTTTCTTTTATGGACCATGCTTTTGGTGTTGTAGCTAAGAGAGCTTTGCCAAACCTAAGGTCATATTTTTTTATATATTTTCCTCTGAAAACTTTACAGTTTTAGCTTTTATATCTATGTCTATGATCCATTTGGGGTTAACATTTGTGTTTTATGTGGAATAATGGTCTAACTTCATCTTTTGCATGTGGATATCCAAAATCTCATCGCCCCTTGTTAAAAGCTATCTTTTCTCCACTTGTCAAAAATAAATTGGCTGTAAGTGGAAGGGATTATTTCTGGTGTCTCAATATATGCCAATAGTACAATGTATTGATTACTACAAATTTCTAATAAGTTGTAAAATCAGATCGTTTAAGTCCTTCAGCTTTGTTTTTCTTTTTCAGGATTTTGGGGGGACAGAGCTGTTTTGGGTGGCTTTCGTGAGAGTTTTAGGATTGACTTGTCAATGTCTGCTGAGATTTTGACAGATACTTCATTGAATGTAACAAATCAGCTTAGAAAGAACTGTCCTTTTAACAACACTGTATCTCCAAGTTCACAAACATTTATTTAGATCTTCTTTGATATTCTTAGCAATATTTTGTAACTTTCACTATACATGTTTTATCCTTCTTTTGCTAAATTTATTCCTCAGTATTTTATACTTTTTGATACTTTTTTATAGCAAATTGAGTTGTTTTCCTAATTTCATTTCTAGATTGTTCACTGCTGATATAAAGAAACACAACTGGTTTTCTTATATCAAACTTGTACTTCAGTATTTGTTGATTAAGTCCAGTAGTTCTTTTTTTTTTTTTAAAGATTTATTTATTTATGCATACAAGCACTGGGGTACAGGCCAGAGGTGTGGAGGGGTGAGAGGATTCACCACAGAGAGCAG
>JAGFMF010011389.1:2082458-2105731 GCA_019455555.1 Galemys pyrenaicus
CCCCACCCTGGCCGGCAGCAGGGATCGAACTTGTGCTGCAGTGGCTGCGGTTTGTTTCATAGTGCGTTGCTTAACCCACTGCGCCACCAGGGAGGCCCAAGTCCAGTAGTTCTTTTTGTGAGTTCCCTAGCATTATTTTCTAAATACAAAGTCATGTTGTCTGCAAACAGAATTTTATTTCATTTCCAACCTGAATGCCTTTCATTCTTTTTTCTTACTTGATTGCACTGGCTAGAACCTTTAGTACAATGTGAAATAGAGGTTGTGAGAGTGGATATTTCTGCCTTGCTTCTGACCATAGGAAAAAAGCATTATCTTTCAGTTATTACTGTAGGATTTTTTAGATGATTTCACCTGTTTGAGAAATTTTCCCTCTGTTGCTGGTTTGTTAGAGGAAACAAAATTTTTTTGCCATGAATGAATGTTGGATTTTGTCAAATGTTGAAATGTTTATGTGTGTGGTTTTATCCTTTATTTTATTGTGATTTATTATATTACTATATCAACCTTGCATTCTTGAGATAACTCCCACTTGGCCATGTGGGACCAAGTGACCACTTGGTCACTTTTTATATGTTACCAGATATACTGTTTATGATTTTTTTTTAAAGAAATAGTTTCCCTGCCTGTAGTCTTTTTGTGACATCTTTGTCTGGCTTAGGTAAAATAGTTTAATGTCTTAAAATAAGTTCAGGAGTGTTTCCTCTGCCTACTCCTCTGCTTCTCTGGGAGCGTTCCTGAAAGATTAGCATTGTCTGGTTTTTAAATGTCTGATAGCATTTGTTAATCATACCATTTAGGATTGAACTCAGAAGGAAGAGTCTAAAAAGTAATAACTCAATTTCTTTACTATAGGTCCAGCTGCAGCTGCTTCCCCTCCCTCCTGCCCTTCCAGGGGTCTCTATTTCTGGAGACATGCAGGTATCTAAGTTGTCACTGAAGAGGCTGGGAGTGGGGATTTGAACCCACCATCAAATGAAGCCACAGTGTCCCTGCCAGCGCTGTGCTGAGCAAGAGCCACCCAGATGCCACACGCCAAGGCTCCGTCCCCAGCACAGGAGGGGCAGGAACCGTTCAGATAACACCCCTGCACCCCAGCTGCTTCTTAGGGTCAGCTGCAGAGGTGGCAAAAACCTGATGTCCACGCTGCCCCAGGCTAATCAAATATGAATCTCTAGGGGAGCAGAATTTTCAGAGCTCTGACGGGACCCCACCGTGCAAGCTAGTCAGAATCCTGGGGTTCAGATTTCAACAATACCAGTTGAAACGCAGCTTCTCATCCAGAAGGGATGGGGCCTAAGATTCCACATTTCTAAAAGTGAGGGCTCATATGTAGAATCACGCTACCTGTGGTGTAACTGTGGACAGCCCTAAAAATGCAGACTCTCGGGCCTGACCCCCCAGCTACTAAATTAGGTTCTGCACTTTAACAAGATCTCTGGCTTAGATGTGCTTGAAAGGCAAACAACACTGGTTTGGGAGACGATGATGGTCCAGCCAGCCCGGGGAGGAAGGATGCTCAGTGACCACAGGCAAACACCTTGTTAGAGGCCACAGGCAAACATCCCTCATTGCAAGGGAGACTCCCCGGGTGGGCTCCTTCCAGCCCCCACAGCTCTGTCTCCCGCCCAGCTGGATGTGGCTGTCGCCTGGCTTCTCCACGAGCCTCTGAACTTTGCCTGTGGCTTCACAGAGCAGCCCAGCCTCAGAGGACAGCAGCCGCCTCACCACATAACACCTCCTCCGACTCTGCATCCCCTCTCCCGCATCCCGACAGGCCCAGCCAGTGCCTCCCTCCACAGACCCTGGGGCCCAGAATCAAGGCTGAGGTCACCTCTCCCACACATTTGCTTCTGTCTGGATGACTCATCCAGGATGCCAGCCCTGCTCTGGTTCACCCGTGCCCTCCTGCCTGAGCTGTGCCCCTCCTTCCGCCAGCACAGAGCTCCAGCCCTGCCCTGGCATGGGTCATCCTCCCAACCTGCACCCCTGCTGCTCCCCTTCCTCGCTTGCTGGGGGTCAAGGCCGCGGGTGTGCCACGAATGGCCAGCAGTTCCCAACCCTCTGTCTGGCCAGCCCCTGCCCCGATGTGACTGGAGCCCTAGGAGAGCTCGCTCCAGACCCCTGCTCCCAGGGCGGGTAACGTGACTGTCTTGACCAGGCCACGTGGCTTCTCCTGGAAGCTGGCACCAGGGTGGAAGGCAGACCCAGAGTGCAGGTTCTGAAGGGAGAAGGACAGGTCTTGAGGAAGAGCGGGTAGGACTGCGATGTAGGAAAGGGAAGACAGGACGCCCCTGGGACTGTCAGCTCTGCATCCCAGCATGCTCTGGTTGCCTTGGCAACTCAACAGGTTAAACTTCTTTTCTGGGCATCGGTGTCTGCTCACGCAGGAGGCGACAGGACCCCTGGGGGTGTGCAGCTCTTCAGCACGATCCTATGATCATGTCCAACCAGCCACCCATCCTCCCACCCGTCCATCCATCTGCTTATGCAATAAGCAGTCACCGAGTGCCCGCTGTGCACCTGGCCGCTCACCGGTGTCTGCAGACAGGTATGTGGGCTCCTGGCCTTCCGGGTCAAACAGGAACGCCTCTGTGGGTGCAGGGCTACCTCAGCTAGTACAGAAGTTGAGGAAAAAAAGCCCCAGGGATTTTTGTACCTGGCACACACGTGAACCCATCTCAGAGGATCTCAACACGTGTGCGTCACAAGTCTGCCCACGCCATGTGCCAGGCTCTCCTTGCCTACATGCCATTGGCTTGAACATGATCACGCTCCGCATACCTCGGTCTGTTTTCTTTCACCTGGTCCTACCTGGTGGACCTCGTTGCACATGGATTCGTACAGGTGTTCATTTACGGTGTTCATTGTCAAGCAGTAACACCGATTTGGGAACCAGCTCCCTGCTGGCTCTGCCTAACTGAGCACGTGGTTGATGTAGGGTGCTGTTTGCAGTTTCAGGCCATTTCATGAATTATTTCTGTTTCCTCGGGGGTCATCTTTTTTGGCTTGCTCCTTCTGGTCTTTCTCATGTTGGAGCTTGTCCTCTGATGCCTGGTGACCCTTAGTTCATTCATAGCTGAGGGTGAGACACTGAAGGCTTGATAAAGTGGGGGCAGGGATTATGTCACAGTGTTTGGTGAGGGTCCAGCCATCGCACTGGAGAGTTCCAGGGAGAGTGTGTTAGCGCGCTAGGGTTGCCATGAGCCAGGCATCGAACTCAGGCTGTAGCAGTTATAGCACCACCAGGGCTACAGTGCACTGATTCTATGCACACGACGTAATGATTCTACGCACACGACGTAATGATTCTACGCACACGACGTAATGATTCTACGCACACGACGTAATGATTCTACGCACACGACGTAATGATTCTACGCACACAATATAATGCTTCAGTATTTATATCTGTAGATGGTGAAGAATCACCACGGTAAGTCTAGTTAACATCTTGACCCATACGTATTACAGAAGTTGTTTTTTCTTGTGAGGACTTTTACTATTTATTCTCTTAGCAACTTTCAAATCTATAAGACAGTGTAATTAACTCTAGTCCCCATCTGTACGCTACAGCCCAGGATTTAGCTGTTTTATAATTGGAAGTTTGTGCCTTCTGAATTCCTTCACCGGTGTTGCCCTCACCTGCTGCCTCTGGCAATCAGTAGTCTATTCTCTGTGTCTGTAAGTTTGATTTTCTTTTTTTAGATTCCACATGAAAAAGAGATATGATATATGTCTTTCTGGGTTTGACTTATGTTGTTTAGCACAATGCCCTCAGGGTCCAACCGGGTTGTCACAAATGGTAGGATGCTACTTTTTATGGCTGAATAGTATTCCACTCTCCATTTATGCATCATTTAATGACAAGGACACATTCTGAGAAATGCTTAGGAGAAATTGTTAGGTGATTTCGTTGCTGTGTGAACCTGAATGGTGTAGCCCACTGTAGCCCTAGGCTACATGGTCCAGCCTGTTGAGGACCACCATAAGAGTAGTTCATAGGCCCCATCCACCGTTTGATAGACACGGTTGTTTACACATCTCAGCGCTGTAAGTAGCACCGCAGTGAACATGCAGGTGCATGCAACTTTGAGTTAGTGATTTCATTTTCTTTCAACATCTACCCAAAAGTGAAATTGCCAGTTCAGATGGTAGTTCTATTTTCAGTTTTTCGAGGAACCTCCTTTGTGTCTTCCATAGTGGCTGCACCAGTTTAATTTCATCGCCTGTTTAAAGATCCTGTCATCAGTCACATTCTGGAGTCGTGGGGGCTGGGACTGCAACCCGTGAATTTAGGGAGGGCACCCTCAGTCCATGGGAGACTTGCAGTGTCCAGCCTGGGGTGAGAGGCGTATGTGCAGGGCGGGGTGGCAGCCCGGCACTCTGACAGGCCCATCTGAAGCCTCAGGTCACCCTTTCATATATGTGCTGCCTGCACCCTCCAACCTGGGGCCCCCGGGCCTTTGTCGTTTGCTCAGAGGGCACATCGCCCATGCCCCGCAGGGCAGGTGGGGCAGCGAGCCCACTCTCCAGCCCCACCAGCGTGGTGCTCAGAAAGGCACACCAGCACCCCACATGCATCTGAGTCTCTCTACCGTGTCCCCTACCTGGGGAACCTGCTGCCACCCCCGACTTCCTATAGCCTTGGGGTGCAGGTTGTGGGAATCTGTCATCTGTTGCCCCTGGGGTGTTTCTGTTCTGTGGGCTTCCTTCTGTTTTATTCCTTTGCTCTTGTTGTCTGCTGTGTCTACCCAGAAGCCTCCTGGCTTCTCCCCTAGAAGAAGGGGAGGCTGCTGCCTGTGGGTGGGGTGCGGGCTGGGGGCTCAAGCAGCTCAACCCAGCCCGCTGCTCTTCTGAGAGGACCCACCCAGGCAGGGCTGCGGATTGCTGCCGCCACTGGGGCCTGGGTGCCCGAGGTTGGGTGGGGCCTGCAGGGCTGCCTTTGAGTCTCCAGTCCCTGTGACTTCTCAGGGAGGGCGGGAGGGAGGCTCCCGGGTCTGGCTCTCCTGGACCTCGGCCCTGGACCCCAAGCTCGGGGGGCCCCCACGCTCAACTCCCCAGGGCCTGGAGCCTGGGGCGCTCACTCCTCCACCCCTGGCCTTGCCATAGGTGTGACACTCCAGAGCCAGAGACTCCAGAGCCAGAGGGCGGGTGTCTAACACCTTCAAAATAATATGTGTTTTCCAAACTGTTGCTGAAGCTGCTAAAATGTTTTTTTTAAACCATTTACACCTCCCTTGATATAAGGCAAATACCTTCTGTCAGCCAGTGTGGGTCGGGTGGGGCCCTGAGGATGGAGAAGCAGCACCAGAGCAGCCTTGGTCCACCCCCCCCCCGCCACCTCCAGGGATAAGGGGAGCCCTTGGCGGAGCCCCAGGCCTGAGAGGAGCGGGTCTGAGGCCGGGGACCTGCAGGTCAGGCAGAGGGAACTGTCTGAGACAGCCCACACTGGGAGTAAGCTCTGCTTCCTTCTGGTTGAACGTTTCCTCCCCAGGCTTCTCTGTGTCCTTGTGAGGGAGTGGGGTTTGCTCTGAGGTCACCCCTTTTCTGGCTCATGTTTTGGAAAACCTGAGCTCCCTGCAGAATTGTTCTAGGGAAAGGAGAGCGAGGCAGGTCTTCGGAAGGGTGCGGCAGGTACCATGTGCCAGCCAAGAAGGACAGGACTGCCCAGGCTTAGGAAGAGGGAGGTTTTGGGGTTCCCTGCATAGTCAGTGAGTGGCAGGCCCAGGGAGCTCGCAGCACATGGGGGGTGTCTGGGGTGCCCTCAGGGTAGGACCACCCACCTGCCTGAAATGATCAAGGACAGAAGACAGAGCGTGCTCCCCCGACTGTGTAGGGGAGCTTCGCAGGGGACTGAAAGGGTGAGGGGCCAGCAGGCCAGAGCCCAGCCCTCCCCTCCGCTGGAGCAGTTGACTTCAAGTTATGAGAGAGGAAGAGGTTGTGCAGGAGGACCCGAGCCGGGCCGCTCTCTGAAGCCTGGGTCCTGCATGCTGCGTGGGGTCTCCTGCCAGTGCTCGCCAGCCAGCCTGGGGCCTAGATAGACCGTGACAGTGCTGCACGCCCCGCGTGCCAGCCGTCGGGGGGGACGGGAAGGCTTGGGGCCACCAAGGATACCCCTGGACTCCCTCCCGCTCCCCATCATGAGCGCTTCAGCTCTGTCCCTGTTCTCCACGAACAGGGGCGCTACGGCCACTCCTGCAGAGGTCGGGAGCTTCCCCCTCCACGCCCCAGAAACCCCCCAGCAGATCTTCCCTGCCAGAAAGGCCCCTCAGAGGAGGGACAGGGAAAGACCACCTGGGCCCTGTGGGTCACACACCCACACGAGTGCACCCACACACTCCCCATGCACACACCGTGATGGGCACACAACACACCACCCTTCCCACGGCCACATGCATGTGCCTCATGCCTTCCGTCGCCCAGCCCGGGCGTGCCCCACGCTGGAGCAGCAGCCCACCCTGATGAGAGCTGGGTCACTTCTCCACTCCGCAGACACAGGGGAGGCCGGGCAGACAAAGGGGGGTCCCCTGAAGGAGCTCCCAGGAAGGAGCCTGCTCACCTGTTCTAGGTCTCCCCCTGCGGGGGTCAGCCTCACCTGGGACTGGGGCGGCAGTGCAGGTGCCCCATCACTGTGGCCCTGCCGACCGCTTCTGGGAGCAGAGGCAGTGACCACAACCCAGATGCAGGGAGGACTGTGCCCCGTCCCAGCCCAAGCCAGGGCGGCTGAGGCTCTGCTTGTCCTCAGCCTGCACCCGGGGCTATCGCCAGGCTCAAGACCATTTGTCCCAGATACGCCTAGTCTGTGGCAACAGGAAAGCCAGAGTCTACATGTACACAAATGAAAGCTTTCTGGGAGGGGACGGGACCTGAAAGGAAGCTGGTGATCTCTGGGGACTCTTCTGGGAGCACCTTGGCCACGCTCCTGGAGCCAGTGTTGGCACAAACATGTGCATTTGTCTTGCCACCAGCAGAGGGCGTCCTGAGCCAGCTCACAAAGTTCTAAGGGCCCTCACTCCCGTCCTCTGATACTGGACACCCCAGGGCATAGCCCAGGTCTGTTCCTGCCTCTGTCCACCTTCAGCCACCATGCCACCTTCCATCACTATAATGACTGCAGGACCTAGCACAAACATTAATAAATGTTTGTTGAGTAGATGAAAGAATAGATGATTGGAAGGAAGGAATGGATGGAAGATGGATAGATGGGTGAGTGGGTGGATGGATTGGATGGATGGATGGATGGATGGATGGATGGATGGATGGATGGATGGATGGATGGATGGATGGATGGGTGAGTGGATGGATGGATGGGTGAGTGGATGGATGGATGGGTGAGTGGATGGATGGATGGGTGGGTGGGTGAATGGATGGATGGGTGGATGGATGGACAGACGGACGGGTGGATGGATGGATGGATGGATGGATGGATGGATGGATGGATGGATGGATGGATGGATGGATGGGTGAATGGGTGGGTGGGTGGTGAGTTGGTGGATGAGGATGGATGTATGTATGGATGGATGGATGGGGATGGATGGGTGGGTGGGTGAATGAGGATGGATGTATGGATGGATGGGTGGATGGATGTGTGGGTGGACAGATGTGGATGGATGGATGGAATGATGGATGGGGTGGGAGGGAGGGAGAAATGAATGGATGGATGGGGATGGCTGGCTGGATACATGGATGGATGGAGGGGTGGATGGGTGGATGGGTGAGTGAGTAGGTAAATGTGCTATGAGAAAGAAGTGAGGTTTAGTCAGTAAAGGTAGACTAAGGTCATAGCCCCTGCTGTAGACTAAATTCAGAAAACAGAGAAAGATTAACAACGTCTCCAAGACAAGGGCCCAAATGCTGACATTTCCTTGCATCACATGCTCAGCACCGGTGTCATCTGTCCCCCGGTCCCCTGGTGACAGCCTTCCCTTCCAACCTGGGCTGGGCACTCGCGGTGGGGAGCAGACACCCAGAGCGGGGAGGGCCACAGAGATGAGGTTTCTGAGAAGACAACTGTTTCCCGTGCGAGTATAATTGCTGGCCCAGCTAGGGCTTGTGGGCCCAGGGCAGCCTGGCAGCAGCACCCACTTTAATGCCAACACAGCCTTCCCGCCCCTGCTTCTTCTGTTTCCAGCTAGTCCTGGCGCTGCCTGTGGGCTGCTGCTGTGAGTATACTAAGTGGATCAATAACACGTCAGCCCATTGCCCAGAGCAAATCGCATTAATCAAGCGCTGAGTGACAGCTAATCATTTCTCACCTGGTGTTCACCTTTCTGGAGATCCCAGGCTCTGCTCTGAGGCCTGCGGGGCCAGACCCTGCCCCACTTCCCTGCCGGCCAGGGTGCTCATCCAGGCTACTTTCTACTCCCCAGACATGGTCCCTCACAAGTAGGTGGCTTGTAGGCATGAGTGTGCCCGGGCTGTTGAGCACACATGTGCCTGTGAGTGTGAGCAGGTCTTGCGTGTGTGTGCCCCTGGAGGGTGAATGTGTCTCTGTGCTTGAGTGCAAATGCACGTCTGTGTGTGTGCATGCTTGCCCGTGTGTGTGCATGCACACTGAGCACAGAGATACGTATGCGTGTGCACATAGTGGAGTGTGTGTCTGTGTGTGTGCTTCTCTGGTGTCTACACGAAGACCTGAGCTAAGTGCCAGATACATCATGAGGGTGCTGTTGTCCACACCAGAGGCTGCAACCGTCTTGGGTATTCCTGCATCCTCTCTCCAGGGGAGGGGTACCTGTGAATGCCCTACCCTAGGTCATCTCACTGTACCCCCACCTCACCCCAGCTAGTGCCTGGAACAGGAGGTTGCTGGCTGGAGTCTTGTGCTTTGTTCACTGTTCCTTGCTGCTGGAGAAAGCAGGTGCTAGAGGGAGTGTCCTCTCCTGAAGGAGAAGACTGCTGGGTTGACAGGGACATTTCAGTAGAAAGGGACAGCATCAGGTAGGGCTGTATCCAGGCACTGTCTTCGTATCCTCAGAACTCACCTTCTCTATTCTTTGCTTGTGTTCTTCCCCTGTGGGCTTCACTCTCAGCAGTCCTTCCAAGGGGTCTTCAGGCCTCCATTATCCCTCTAACTTTGTCACCTAGCCCCCCTTGAGCCAGCTCCAGTGGCTGGAGAATGAACAGAGCTGGTTATCCCAACACCTCCTAGTGGATGTGGCCCCCCCCAGATCACAGGGGCTGCGGGAGGCTTCCTGGACTTAGGAGTGGGAGACTTAGTGGGCAGACGCAGTGAGGGACAGTATTTTCCCCTGACCTGAGGCTTTGAGTGTGCCCTAAAAGGCATGGCCTGCCTCCTAGGTGCTCTTGGCCCCACAGGGGCCCACAGGGGAGCCACCGTGCAGTCCTGGGTGAGGCAGTGGCTCTAGCCTCAGACTCTCAGCAACCCTGGCCCGTGGCTGGCCACATGCCCTTGACCCCAGTGGTTACAGCCCCCCAGGCCCTTAGCTGGCCCTCCCCTGGGCCCCCCTCCTCCATGTCACCCACTGCACTTCCTGACAGACCCTGCCTAACGGGAGGTATTTTCCTCCTGTGTATGGGGTCCTTGGCCCCAGCAGCCTCTCAGGAGAAGGGGAAGGTAATGGACAGACCCAGCCACAGGGTCAGCTACAGGGTAGGCAAGTCGCCCCCTTCCCCAAGGTCCCCCTCCTGGATGAGGACCCCCGGGGCACAGGGGGGAGCAGAAAGCAGGCCGCTCTCTGTCCCCATGAATAATTGAAGACACCTTAAAATATGCGCCAGTGGCTGGGGTGTGCAGCCCAGAAAATGCTGCTAGGTGGGCCGCCTCTGCCAGGGATGGCCTGGAGGGGGTGGAGGCCAGGTTCAGGTTGGCCCCTCCCGGCCTGCCCCTGCCCCTCTCCCCACCCGAGCCCCCAGACCAGAGAGATGGGCCCTGAAGACAGGCTGCAGATGGGCCCTGGCCGCCCTCCACGTGGGCGCTGGACAGAGAGGCCCAGGCCTATCCCCAGCAGCCCCTTCTCTGGCGGTTGTCCCAGGGGACCCAGAAAGAGGGCCCCCCCCCCATGGATGACCCTGGCTAGGAGCCAGCTGGGAGAAGAACCCTAGAGAGGGGCGCCCACAAGTGATGGAGACAGAGAGCACGGAGAGGGTGCCCCAGGCTCCAGGGAGCCATTCAGCTGAGCTGTTCCTGTGCTGGGGGCGGGGGGTTCCAGAGGGCCACACGTGAGTGTGGCCAGGTGGTGTCAGGAGCTGTGTGGCTGAGGGTGACTAAGAGGTGGCCATGGTCTGTGTGTCAGGCTCCATCAGGGCTGGGGTGCTCCGGGCCCAACGGGCATCTCCCTTTGATTAGAGTCTGACTGCTCCCCCGAGGGCACCCCCAGGGCATCCAGGGCCTGAGCTGTCTGCAGCCAGCTGTCCCAGGCCCACACGCTGAGAGCCAAGCCTCTCCTAACCCTTCGGACCTGAGATTCCTGGTAATGAAGTTTGCACGAGGTGAAAATTAAAAACCGGAGCCACGTGCTTTGGGTCACTACAAGGGCCTGGGCTTCCCACCGGTCCCCACATGGGTCTCAGAGGCAGCTCAGGGGCTCTTGGCCGCACCCCCACGCCTGGAGCAGCCTTGGCATCCTCGTTAGTGGAGAGGTGACTTCCTGTCTCCCCCTCATCTGTCCACACCGCAGGGCTTCTCCCGGGCACCCCTCCCGCCACCGCGGTCTACCAGCTGGGCCTGGGGCCTCAGCAGAGATGCGGGGAGAGGGAGAGGAGGGGCTGGAGTGTGAGGGAGTCGGCACAGCAGCCAGGGCCTCAGCTGTCAGCTGTGGCAACCCTCCCCTCCGCCCGCATCTCTCTCTGTGTGTCCCCTTGAAGTGGGTTGGGGACTGAGGTCAGCTGGTGAGGCTGGGCCGGCCCTTGGAACAGGCCTGCCCTAGAGGTGGTGCTGCCCCAAGCCAGGGCGGGCGTGAGGGCAGCGGTGGGGGCTCCTTGCTTGCTCCCCTCTCCCGCCCCTGGGACCTAGAAGAGGGTGGCCATCTGGGAGCTGGAGGTGACCCGGCCCTGCCCTGAAGCTTCGTAGAACAGGGCGGACGGCTCAGGGCCACTGATGACCTGGGAGCTGACCGGGGCGGCAGAGGGCGGTAGGTGGGGCAGGGGCCAGAGCCGGCTGCACGACGGGCCTCTGACCGCCGGCACGCTGGACCTGCGTTGGGCCTCTTCAGTGTGAGGCTTCAACTTGGGGGTGCGGGCCCTCAGGGTTCCCTTCTGGGTGGGTCCGTTTTCCTGGAACAGAGAGTCCCCAAATAGGCGTCTCTCGGGAAGTCACCTGAGCCCCAGACTCGGAAGGTAGGCATAAGGCCTCCTTTGCTTCTTGGTCCCAGCTCCCACAAAGGAGGGGACTCCCCTGCCTGGGGGCGAAGAGAGTGGGTGGAGGGAGCGAGAGGAAAATGTGCCAGCCGGCCCGGCGTCAGGGGCCTCCATCTGCTCAGCCTGGGCGCCCGTCACTATGCGCACACCACACTGGCACCCCAGCTGGCCCTGCTCCCCGATTACTCCGAACCCACAGGTCTCCTCCCAGCGTGAGCTTGCGGGCTGATACCCGTCATCCTGCAGCGCCTGAGCGACACCCGTGTGTCTGAGTCCCCAGAGCCCCCTCCAGTCTAGGTCTGCTCACGTCTCCTGGAGTCCTCCATTTGTAGGGCTTCTCCGGAGGTGTGGGGGAGCTGCAGGTACCGGCCAGCGCCTGTAATCACGTGCACCCACATGCACAGAGCACCTGCCACGTGTGCCCTGGGATTCCTCGTTGGCCTCTGGGGAGCCGAGGGTCTGTTGGTAGCAGGCTCTTATACCTGTTCCTGCAGTGCTGGGGCTGCAGTGCCCGGGGCTGCAGTGCTGGGGCTGCAGTGCCCGGGGCTGCAGTGCTGGGGCTGCATTGCTGGGGCTGCAGTGCCCGGGGCTGCAGTGCCTGGGGCTGCAGTGCAGGGGCTGCAGTGCTGGGGCTGCAGTGCCCGGGGCTGCAGTGCTTGGGGCTGCAGTGCCCAGGGCTGCAGTGCTTGGGGCTGCAGTGCTGGGGCTGCAGTGCTGGGGCTGCAGTGCCCGGGGCTGCAGTGCCCGGGGCTGCAGTGCCCGGGGCTGCAGTGCCGGGGGTTGTGCGTCTCCTGGGGTCTGACTTCTTTATTCATCTGTTTCGTGCACAGACTTGGGAGCTCTTGCTGTGAATCTGGCCATTTGCTCCTGTTTCCTGCGCACCCCCCTGGGAGCAGGAGCACATGTTAAATATTTGCGGCTTTGCTGCGTTAGGTTTTAAAGTTCAGCGGTAATTACCGTGACCAGGTGCCAAGTGACTCTGCTCCCCGGGGAAGCTCCTGCAGTGTCGGGCTGTGGCTGCTTTCCAGGCCGGCCTCTGTGCTGTTTGTACAAACCCGCGTGTTCCTCCTCCCCACACCCTCTGCCCCGGCCTCACTGCCTTACCCTCCCGGCCCTGGCTCTCCGCCTGCAGTTGGGGCGTGAAGGGAGGTGCCCTGGTGGGTGCTGGCCTCAAGGCTAGCTCCAGGCTGTGGGCAGCCAGGCACCAATGTGCCTCCATCCAAGGCTGGGGGCTCCCCCCAGCACTGGGCCCCCGGTAGGCTCACAGCCCATGCAGACCCTGGCACAGCCGACAGAATCATCGTTATTTCCAGAACAGACTTCGCTTGTTTGCTTCCGGCCCCCTAGCCTGTCTTGACTGTGTGAAGACAAGCACACCCCCCTGGCTCAGAAGTTCTTACAGAGTTTTGGTGCTCAGGCCTGGCTGATTTCTCCCGAGGGAGGGACTCAGCCTCCAGCCCTCATCCCCTCCTGGGTCTGGTGCTGCAAGTTCAGCCCCCTAGTTGGGTGAACAGCCCTCAACCTTGAAGCTTTCCCGGGGAGGGGGGGGCCCTGTGAGTCATCTCATTAGCATGACAAAGAGCCCTACCCAAGGAAACCCCAAGGTTATCTGCAGCTAGTGCCAGGAACCCCAACCAGGGGAACCGGGACAAAGGCCTTTGTGTGCTTTGCAGCACATAGGCCACTCCAGAGAACAGCCTTTGTGAAACGCAACTTGCAGCCTCACTTCGGGCCCAGTGAGGTCCCCCTACTTGTCTCTCCTTCTCCCAGCCCCGCGTTTGGTTCATCCTGTGGTGTCTTCTATGTCACCCTAAACCCTCTCTGCAAAGATCAAGTAGCAGACACTTGGGGCGGCTTCCAGCTTGGCTCCAAAGGGTCCCTTCTGCGTGTGTCCACCTGCCACACGGACCTCACTCACCACTTGTGGGAGCTCCAAACTATGACCCCTTCCTCTGAGCAGACAGCACCCACACAGCATGACAAGGGGGGTGCCACCCTGGGCGGGTAGCGATGGAGGGGTGATGGCTAGTTAGGCCAGCCCTTAGGCCCTTCACCGTCAGGAGAATGCACTTCGCTTGTCCCCCAACCGCAGGAGCTCGGTGCAGGGAGAGGAAGGAGTCTAGGCCTGGGAGTTCTTTTTTTTTAAGATTTATTTATTTATGCACACAAGAGCTGGGGTACAGGCCAGAGGTGCGGGGGTGAGAGGAGTCCCCAGAGACAGAGTGGGGAACAGAACAGGCGAATCCACTGAAACACACTGCTGACGGGAGCAGCAGGCGAGGCAGGAGAGGTCTGCTGCACCATGTGGGTCCCTCCCTGGCCCGGAGCTGCTGCCCTGGCTGGGGATGCTTCACAGTGCAGTGCTTAACCCCTTGCGCCATCAGGGAGGCCCTGACCCTGGGAGTTCTGAGTTAGTTGCCTTGAGGACCTTCTCCCCCTGGGGGCCGGACAGTGGGTGAGACACTCCCCGGTGATTTGGGGGTGAGACCCCACCCCTGACCACCACAAATCCTCCCCAGTCAGTAGCCCAAACAATCTGCCCCAGGATCCAGTCCGGCAGGGGGTCTGAGCCAGGCCAGAGGCTGCAGCACACGTCAAGCAGGGAAGTCCCCAGCGCAGGGGAGAAGGAAGCAGCCTTCAAAGACTCAAGCTGGCTGGCAGGCGGCAGTGCCAGGCTGGCATGTGATCAGAAAACCCAGCTGTTGGCAGCGACAGAGACAACCCCTGGAAGTGCCAGGGAAGCGAGGGGCGGGAAGCTCCAGGCCCCCTTGGCTGCTGGCACAGGGCTCCCATCACCCAGGCCGGCCTGGCACAGCCAGAGGGGCTTGAAAGGCCCCAGAATAGGCGGTGGGCTGGGAAGGAGGACTGACGTCACGGCAGCCCTGGGAGGGGGTGTGTCTGCCTCTTGCCCAGTTCCTCCTCTCACTCTCCAGCCATGGCAGCCAGATTCTCCATCGTAGTTCTCGTGTCCGTCTGTCTGTCTCTTTACCTCACTCCTCGCCCTCCTCCTCCTCCCACTTTCTCCCCCCCTTCCTCTCCACCCACTCCCACCCCATTTGCTCTCTACCACATAGACAATCTGGTCATCCAGAAGGTTCACGAATGCCAGTGAGTGGAATAGCGCCCCGACCTATTCCCAGGCACAGACGAGCATGTCCAAGGCACCCGCCCCCATGGCCAACGGGGCTGCTCCCTCTGAGGGCCGCATAAGACCTGAGCAGAGCCCCCGCCCTGGAAGGGGCGCTTACGTCCTTCCCCTGGCACGGATGCGTGAGCTGGGCACAGGCTTGACGGCCATCTGGGAGAGCGCCTCTGGGTCCTGCCTGAACATGTACACCGCTGAGTGCAGGGAGCCTAGCTGCACCCCAAGTCTGCCCTCGGGCTGCCGCTCGTACTTTCGTTCCTATCCCATGAATTGTGCTTGCGAGAACTTTCCCACTGAAGGGCAGCAGCTAGACTAGAAAGCAGGCTTTAAAGCAGGCGGTGAGCTAGCCGGGAACTGACCTGGGTCCCGTGTGCCATCCTGCACCTCAGGAACTTCACTCTCAGTGCACCCCGTTCACAACCCAACTCCTGAAGGCCCCTCCTGTCAACTCTGGGTGTGATGCAGTGGGAGGAGGAGGCCTTAGTCTCATGGGGGGCTCTCCACCTGCCCACACAGCCTGACCCTCTGGGGCTCCCAGTCCCTGCCACCCAGAGTGAAGGGTGGGGTGGGGTGACATTGAGAAAGTCTCTCCGGGTGTCCTGGTCTAACCAGCCTGCTCCCCTCCCTATCCCCAGTTTATAGCTGGTTTCTTTAGCCACTGCCATGTCCAGAGAGTGGGACCTCACTTTTATAGAGAAGGGAGTTCTTTTTTAAAAAAAGATTTATTTCTTTATGCCTACAAGAGCTGGGGTGCAGGCCAGAAGTGCAGGGGGTGAGAGGATTCACCAGAGACAGAGTGGGGAGCAGAACAGGGAGACTGACTGAAACACACTGCTGAGGGGAGCAGCGGGGGAGGCAGAAGAGGTCTGCTGCGCCATGTGGGTCCCCTCCCTGGCCGGCAGCAGGGATCGAACTCGTGCTGCAGTGTCTGCAGTTTGCTTCACAGTGCAGTGCTCAACCTATTGTGCCACCAGGGAGGCCTAGAGAAGAGAGTACTTTTGAGTTCTTCTGAGGTGCTCTGGGGTGTCTGCTTGAGCCCAGTGCCTGCTGGGCCAGCTGAAGTGACCACTTTGCAGGCAGTTGAGTTTGTGGGGCATTTTGGCCCCTGGGCCATTGGGGGAGGGGTGTCCCATGTCCTTGGAGTTGTGTTAAAACCCCGTCTAGATCCTCCTGTCCTCGAAGGGAGAATCTAGCTCCAGCAGACAAGCCCAGCGCCACCTGCCTCCCCACCCTGCACTGTAGAACGGAGGGTCTGTGACCAGGTGGGACACTGCCTACTGCCCTGTCCTCAATGCACATGAAAGACAGAATGTGTGGCCTGTCACTGTCACTCGTGCCCAAGTGCAGGACCAGTGGGACTCGGTTGCCCTGGGGAACCAAGGACAAGACTTTGGTTATGATTATCCCTGAGATAAACATGGGGGAGGGGCAGTTCCCGCCCCCTGCTATTAGTCCTAACAGTTAGTTTTTCAAATACAGAAAATTGCTAGCAGGACCGGGAATCACTCCAGGGAGTGCCTGAGCTTGTCATGCTCGGCTCTGAAGGAGGGACGTCCTCCCAGCATGGCTGTTCCGCAGCCCCACCCCGCCCCCCCACCCCCCGGCCTTGTCTGGTGTGGTTGTTGCCCAGCTGAGCCCCCTGACCCAAGCCCAACTTCTCCCTCTTCTCTTGGCCCCTTGTTACATTGCTTGTACCTTTGATAGCCTTGCACTGGCCCCCAAGGCTGTGACTCAGTGTTTATCTCCAAGTCCTGGAGAATTTTCCCCTGGCATCTCTGGCAACAAGTGGTCACAGTTTTCATTATCATAAGACCAAAAGAAAAAAAAAATTGTAGCTGAGAAAATAGATATATGCCTTCTCCGACAGTGGGAACATCTTGACATTTAAATCCAATTACCCTTTCCCATCCTTGATGAGGATATGACATGCAGCAAGAGAACATTCTACTAGATAAATATATCATATTCTCTGACTGCTCAAGACTTCCCACAGCTGACTCAGGAACTCCATGTCCCCATGTCCCCATCATCCAGAATGAGAGGAGGGGGTGCGTGCATGCACTGGCCCTGAAAATGTATGTCCAGGCCATTTTTGTGGCATTTGACTTCTGCCCTTCCCCAAATCATTAATGGGAAAGGACCCTGGCCAGCCTTTGTAGAGCCTGCAGTTACTCCCTGCTCCGAGTCTGGGCTTACAGCAAAACGCCAGCCGCGTAGGACTTGGCCATAGTGAGCAGGATTAATTAAGCACATTCCCAGGTTACCTCAATGCTCTCAGAAGCAAAGAATAATTGAGTCCAAGTGAATCAGAAAGCCAGCAAGGTGTCCCTCTGCTCTTATTCTGATGCAAATATTAGTTCTCTTGGACTTCTGGAGGAATGGAGAGCAACTTCTCCAGTAAGTAAGTGCACAGACCAGGCCTCTTCCTGGCTGGGGAAGAAGACAGTGGGAGGAGAGGAAATTGCTAGATTAATTAAGGCTGGGAGAGCCCTGCTTCCTCTGCCTTCCAGAAAGGCTCCCTCGTGTGGGCTGTGTCCAAGGAGATCCAGAAAAGTGCCTCTCTCCAGCCCCGCCCCCCTTCAGAAATCCATTTGCCACTTAACGTTACAGGATTTGCCTTCCTGCTCGTTCTTCCCTCCATTTGCATCTGCAGAGACAGTAGAGAGCAAGGAAAATGTAAGGTCATGGAGATTTAGAGCCTTGTTCTTAGTTCCAGCTACCTCATCTCCTCCCCGCCTAGGAAGTTCTCAGCCGAGGCGACTGTCTCCCCACCTGCTAGATGGAATGCTAGCAGTCAGAGAACACTGACCCCAGCCGACTTCACCGGTCCCCCAAGTCTTGGAGGCAGGAAATCTCCCCTTCCTATCCCCCACCCACCCTCCCTCCTTCCTCTGCACCAAGTTGTCCAGTGACCAACTAACTCTTCCTCCCCTAAGGATCTGCTCCTGCTCAGACACCACCCCCCACCGTGTCTTCAGTTGTCCGCCCAAATCACACTCTCATGTTGTCCTGTGTGCTCAAGCTGGTTAATAAATAGCAATTAAGTCATTCATTTACTTTTTGCTGCAAATCACAGCATGAGGCTCAAGGGGTTCTTACATGTGTGCCTGCATGGGTGTGAATGTGTGTACTGCTGGTTCGGAAAATGGAATTCAGGGCTCCGTCCATCAACCCCCAACATCATCCCCGAGAGTCCACATGTATTTATCTATTTTTGCAAAAAGTGTATTTTGGCCTCTCCTAAGATTTCTGCAGTGCTTAGATAGGAGTGGAAAATGAGACATCTCTTCTCTGACATCCAAGCTCTGGGCGTCTCTCAGAGGCCAGGGGATCTGATGAGTTCTTGACTGACAAGTGAGCCATAGAGCCACATCAGGCCTGCCTCTACCAAGGCTCGCCTCGCCCCAGCACAGTCCGGTTAGAGGCCAGCTCCCAGAAGCAGAGGTGAGTTGGGACCCTGTAACTTTAGGTCCTTCCATACTACGTTGTTTTGTTAAGTGTTGAACTGTCCCTTGAAATATTTCTAGATCATTTTGTAATAGGCACCTGTGACTTGTTCCGGAATTGCATGCAAATGTTCAGCTGGAGCCACCTAACAAGCCACAGGAGCCTTGATGGAGAAATCAGCCTGGGTCATGGGAGCAAACCTGGAGCTCCCCCCAGAAGGTTCTCAAATGTGGGATTGCTTGGTGGAACTTCCAAACCCCTGAGGGTTAGGGGACCTGTCTCTGGGGCCAGAGACCTTTTTCAAGGCTGTGGGTACATTTTCAGAAGGGTTTCATGAAAACCGTGCGCCGTACTAGGTACAGAGACTGGGCACCAGCCAGGCTGAGCGCCTCGGGTTCCTGTGACCTTTTGGTTAAGTGGTCGTGTGTCATGGCAAGTTGGGTCTGGGACTAGGACACCCTGCGGGGTTGCAGTGGGTCGCCACTGGCCAGCTCGGAGAATCATGGAAATTACCTTCCAGGGAAGAGACTCCCTCTGAAACTGACTCAGGCTGGCAATTTGAGACATTTGCTTAGATTCCTGTGATTAAACCGCAGAACAGAGTTCATCCAAAAGTCTAGAGAAGTAGGTCTTAACACTGGGGTCCTCCCTCACTCTGATACCCTCTTCCCTCCCCTCCTCTCCTTTTCTACTCTTTCTCTCCTGCCCTCCCCTCCCTGCCAGCTCTCCTCTCTCTCTCTGTCTCTCTGTCTCTGTCTCTCTCTCTCACACACACACACCTTATCATTTCAGGTGAGAAATCCTTGAACATTAAAAATGTTTACCTATCTGTGCCAGCTGGACCGTGACTATCTCTAGAGATAAATTAGTTATTTCTGTATCAGTCCCCAAAACTGGTATCAAATCTTGGCTTCCACGTTTAGTTACTGAATGTGGAGGAACTGTCAGTGGTCATTTCCCTTCATCGTGGCCTGGAATTCACATGGGTTTTCCGTGGTGTTGACACGCTTCACACCTTGCACCTCTGAGGCCTCTCAGAAGAGGAGGACAGGACCTGAGCTAAACCCTGGTGGGGGTGGGGTTGGAACAGCGCTGTCCATGGTCCTGAGAACAGCTCTCCTTCCTGCGGGCTGAGCAGTCACCACAGTCCCAGCCCCAGAGTTGTGGGTGGTGTCAGCTCTCAGCCTGGTTTGGATCACCTGGTTGCTAATTGCTCTGCTTCTTGGGCCAGTGTACCCCCAACCGGGACCTGCTCTTTTGCTTCAGTCATTCTCCTTGTCCCTGCCAGGATCCTGCCTGAATCAGCTCTGCTGGTAACCTCCGTCCTGCCCCCAGCTCCTGAATCAAGTTTGTTCTCTCACTGCAAAAACACGTTTTCATTCCAGCCTGTTGCATGTCAGGTTCCTTGAAAAAGCAGACTCTGAGACAGAGATTTGTGTGTGGGAACTTTATTGGGACTGTATTATGACAGGAGAGTTCAAGTTGCTTTAGAGCAAACTATAGACATCAGATATTGTCCATTCCGAGTCAGCATGACCTGTTTCTGATACTCTTTTTTGACAGAGATGGAAAAGAACCTATTTTTCAGACCAGCAGTCACATACCATGTGCCTGTGGCCTTGTAAATCTCTAGCACAGATCCCATACCACGCCTGGCAGAGTGCTTACAACTGGGCTACAGTGTGATGGAGTTTGTGGTAATCTCCTGTCATCCTCCAGGGCCCATCTGACTTTTATAGGAACAAGACTCATGAATTGCACGAGATTTGCTGGCTGGACACCTGCATCTTGTACGCCTGTGGTGGTGATGCTAATCTCTGCCATTCCCCCGGGAAGCAGTATTACCTTTGATTTGATATCTTGGTTCAGGTGATAGGGTAACTTCCAGAGGCTTCCACTGGACATTCCCTACTCATCAAGTTATTGAGAACTTGGGGGTCCTTCCAATCAATATGTCCCTTCCATTCTATATGGAGAGACTGGGGGAAATGACTGCTGGGGTTGGGGAGTCTGTGACCCCAACATAAGCCAGTTTGGGGCCATGTGTTACTGGCCCTCACTCTACCAGAGAGACTATGTGACACTTCAGGCTCCCAAAGATGAAGTGCGGCCATGTCAACTCAGACAAAAAACTAGAACTGTTTGGGTGTTCCCCTCCCCCACCATAGTGTCTGCTTCTTCAAATAAAGGGCTACAGGTCGTTTGGGGGAGGAGCCGGGAATACACACTTGCCATGGGGTTGCTCCTTTTGGGGACCAGACCTTCCCATAAGTCACTGAGTTCTGGATCTGAAGACTGACCAAGGGATTGTGCCTTCTTATTGGGACAGCCCTCTCTCCACCCATCCTTGGTTTGCTTCGGTGGTAGGTATCGGTCAGTGCCCTCGTTGGCTGCCACCATTCTTGCCCTTCTGGACGCCAAGTTCTCTTTGCCACCACCGTGACTCTCTTAGGGCCCACTCCTCTTGGCCGCCACGCTGAGCTGCTGCTCTTTAAGACCGATTCACGGTAGCTGAGCACTGCCACGTGGGTCCCCACCACTTCAGGACCCTCTCATCTGCCATCAGTCTCCTCCATCCAGGTCTGTAACAGCAACCCCCACATCCGGGGCCTCCCGTCTGGGACACCACTGAGCTGCTCATGGGGGCCTGTGACCTCAGTGTTGCTTTAGATAAGAGCACACACTCCCACAAGTCACAGCCATGTGGGTCTCCCAGCCTTTCGTAGCTGCTCCAACACGGTCGTCTTTGAGGACTCTTCATCTCTCCTCCTCTAGTTACCACGCTACAGCATTTCTGCTGCATTAGGGCAGGTCAGAGCCTCCTCTGTGCTTCTAGGAGCCTTTCTAGTACCACGTCTGCACTAGTCTCTAGAGGCCTTGCCACACTGTTAAATCCTGTGCTCCAAGAGAACGCCTCCCCATCAGTTATCCCTCCTTATCCAACTTTACATTCTGCTCTCTTGTTCAGCAGCCAAGGCAAGCTCTCTCTGTTTTTTTTTTTTAAAGGATTTATTTATTTATGCATAAAAGGACTGGGGTACAGGCCAGAGGTGCAGGGGGTGAGAGGACCCACCAGAGACAGAGTGGGGAACAGAACAGGCAGATCGACTGAAGTACATTGCTGAGGGGAGCAGTGGGCACAGCAGGAGAGGTCTGCTGCACCATGTGGGTCCCTTCCCTGGCCGGGGATCAAACTCATGTTGTGGTGGCTGTGGATGCTTCATAGTGCTATAATTTAACCCCTTGTCTCCCCAGGAAGGCCCCTTTGGTCAGCCAACCCCACGTAGGGCTCCAGAGCCGGGAAGGCCTGCAGAGTAGTAGAACTGACGCAAGAGGCCTGACCCCCACTACTCCACGCCAGCCAGTCACTGGATATAGGCAGCTCTGCAGGAAGGGGTGACATCTTGGGTGAAGTGGCTTTCTCATACATGTGTATGTGTACTCCTGGTTTCTGCTAGTGCCCATTTTCTGGCTCCTTCACCTCATCACATGCATCGTCCTGATTCCCCCTCCATCGGGGCCCCATTCCTTCTGACATCGCAGAGAATTAACCTCTGTGGCTCTGCTGTTCTTAGGGTGAAATGTGGGGACTGGTCCTCTCACAACAGGAGATGAGTCTCTTTAGAGACTACCAAAGAGGCAAGAGCCAACCAACTCCATTGCTCCCGAGTTACCATCCGCCTCATACTTCTCACCTCCTGATACATTTCTATGCACGTTGTCACATTTCCTTCCACTGGTGTGCCATCCGAGTTCCCCAGCAGCAAACGTTTGAACAGTTGCATCACCCCCTCTTGCCAGGGGTTGCCTGTGCTCCTCCTGCCACCATTTCTAGGGTCCCCACTGCTGACTGGTGATGAGTGATGCGACTCAAACCTTTATCTTAGCATCTGCTTCCTCAGATGACTGGCACCGATGGTCTTTAAGACCGATTCACGGTAGCTGAGCACTGCAGACGCGGACTGAAGAGTGTATGGGGTAAGGGCCTCTTCCAGCAACACCTGTGGGAGAGGGGAGCAAGCCTGCGCTGGGGCAAGTCAGCCTGCGATCTGGTCAGCCAACCCCACGTAGGGCTCCAGAGCCGGGAAGGCCTGCAGAGTAGTAGAATGGACGCAAGCGGCCTGACCCCCACTACTCCACGCCAGCCAGTCACTGGATATAGGCAGCCCTGCGGGAAGGGGTGACATCTCGGTGAGGTGCTTTCTGAACGTATGATCTCTGAGCGAAAATGTGGCTGCATTCCTGAGCACTCACTGCACCCCTTCACCCCCATAATCTTAGCTGACTGCTCCCCCATATCCATTCCTTCTGACTCTCAGCCCCTCTCAGCCCAGGCTGTGACAGGCACTGCCTGAGGCTTTCTCCGTGAAGCGGGGGTGGGGGGGCAGACAGTTTTTCCAAATTTCTTTACTGACTCACGGATCATTGAAAATTAACTGTACCTTCTGTTACTGAATTCACATCTTTTCTCAGTTGATAAAAACCTCTTCCTTCCAGGTACTGCCATTTGCTTTCTGAGCTGTAAGCCAGATCTCAGTGAAACGGAAAGCATTTTTTTTTTTTCACGTGGCACTTTAGAGTTCTAAAATATGTTCACACAACTTTTTTTATCCATTTAATTGAGGTATAATTTATAGACAGGAAAGCATTCATGCAAATGTGTTTAGACAAATATATACCTTCACCTCAATTGAAATATAGAACTTTCCCTCACCCCAGCATACTCCCACATGCCCCCGCTCACTCAACCCCAGCCCCCAGGCCACCACCAGTCTCATTCCGTGGCTGGAGATGAGTCTTGCCTGTTGTAGGGTTTCCTATCAGGGAAACCTGGGCGGTCCTGCACCCTGTAGGGATGGCTCTGCACTCAGAGTGTGTCTATGAGCTTCTTATGGGTGCCATCCTTGTTGTCATGTACACGCAAGTGCTCCTTCCACCACTGGTTACGCCACGGTTTCTTTACCCACTCACCTGCAGGTGGCCATGTTCTTTGAGTTTACCTGGACACGGCCATACTGTCCCCAGGCAGAAGGAGTGCCCTGCCCCCAGCCATGCAGCCAGGAGTAGCGAGGAGACGGGTGGACTTCAGTCCAGCATCACTCAGCAAAAGAACCTTGGAAGGAGCTCCCTAGTGGCCTAGGGGTTAAGTCTCAGCACTATCACCTCTACGGCCTGAGTTCGATCCCCGGCCAGGGAGCTGACCCACATGGTGCAGCAGACCTCTCCTGTCTCCCCCACTGCTCCTCTTAAAAATGTATTTCAGGGCCTCCCTGGTGGCGCAGTGGGTTAAGCAACACACTATGAAGCAAATCGCAGCCACTGCAGCATGAGTTCGATCCCTGCTGCCAGCCAGGGAGGG
>JAGFMF010011389.1:2105803-2141321 GCA_019455555.1 Galemys pyrenaicus
CCTCAGCAGTGTACTTCAGTTGATCTGCCTGTTCTGCTCCCTGCTCTCTGTGGTGAATCCTCTCACCACCACCCCCCACACCTCTGGCCTGTACCCCAGCTCTTGTATGCATAAATAAATAAATCTTAAAATAAAATGTATTTCAGTAGATCCACCTGTTCTGCTCCCCGCTCTGTCTCTGATGAATCTGCTCACCTCCTCTGGCCTACAACCCAGTTCTCCTATCCATAAATAAATGAAAATAAATCTTTTTTAAAAAGAAGAAGAACCCTGGAAAACAATCCTCTGGCCAAATAACTGGTGCATTTGTCATCTCTTTTCTAAGAGTATATTTTTTCCAGAAGATGTTCTGGGCATTTTTTTTGGATGCCACTTGAGTTAGCATCCTGCCAAGCAATATTAATTCTCTTTTTTAATTCAGGGTAATCATGACAGAGGGGCCGGCCTGCAGAGCAGTCGGTTCTGGCACATGCATGTCAAATGGACTATATATCATGGTATCGGACATTTTGAGAAAATTGCTTTTCCTCCCTGAATGCCAAGTCATAAATAACGCCGAGTGGGAAAGAGCTCCATGAACATGCACTTGACTCCAGGGAGTGGCCTATGGAGACTGAGTCATAGAAGAGAAATTGAGCGGGCAGAAATGGGGGGTCAGTCTAGTCTGGACTGTTCTGTAACTCAGGGTAGCAGATGCTGTAGGGCCCCCCACCTGCTGTCCCGGCGGGCGCACCCCACCCCTCCCGCCATGAGTGAGGACTGCCAAGGACCCCCAGCTGCACCCTTCATCAGAGAGAGATGTGACCTCAGCTGACAGGAGTCTCTCTCCTGAAACATGCTGTCTTCCCCCAGGGGGGGCAGCCCGCACCCCGTCTCAGGCTGGGAAACCTGCTTGGGGGACAGGAGACAAACAAAGCCCTGGTCTGTGGCATCTGCCCATGTCTGTGGTGTAAATACACCCACTGTGGCCAATTCCAAGCTACCTGAGCAAAAATAAATGATAAGTTGCTTAGGGGCATAAGCACATGCAAAAGCAAAACAAAATACTTAAAGGGATATTTTGGGGGGACAAGGGACAAGGAGTGCTCCACCCAGAGTTCAGGGCCATGGTTACCCCGGCCACGGCAACAGGGCTGTCTAAACAGAGAAAGACACCTCAGCGTGTTGACACGCCTGTGTCTTAAGCTGGCTGGCTGTCTAGATGTTTGTGTGCTGATTTATACTGTCTATAGTATAGGTTCTCTATTTTCTTTTGCATGAATGAAATGTTTCGTGACAAAAAACAGCTCCAAAAATGCTTTTTAAGCTTTGAACTTGCTTTCACCTACACATGTTCTCACCCACACATGTGGGGCGTGGCAGCTGCAGAAGCAGCTTGAAGGCTGGGCTCGGCATCCCCAGCATCTGCCTGTGAAGTTCACACTTGAAAAGTTCTGGTGGAGGAGAAGTGTGGTTCTGCGCGTGGAGATTGCCATGTCCCTCGGAGTGGGCAGCAAGGGGAGGTGCATGCAGAAACAGGACTACCTCGTCCGAACCCCCCTTCTCCCCCACCCACCCCGACTGAGGACAGGGGATTGCCTGCAAGGCCGTAGGCTGAGGACCGGCTTGCCCCACTCACCCAGAGCACTTGACCTGGGGGGGCTGTCTGAACCGGGCCGTCCACTGTCAGCCATTCAGCACCCACACGTGGAAAATCGCCATCCGCCTCCCCCGGACACTTAAGCGCCCTACACTCTGCTTCCACCCTCCTGGGTGCACAGAGCCCTCTCCACGGTCCCTGTGTCTTCTCCATTTTCCCTGGGAGGAAGTGCAGCCCACGGCACCTCTGCGCTGGCCAGGGCCCTAAAGCCAGAGCAGAGCTCAGCCCCACAGGAGACGGTGCCCTCGGTCTGCTGCCGCCCCTCCAGCGCCTAAGCCATGCCCCAGGGCCCCTTCATGGCTCCTTCCCGAGATTCTGCTGCTTGCAACTTGGCCTGGGGCCCCCAGCTAGCCCTGGGCACTCTGGCGCTCACACTCTGAACACAACAGGGGGTTCCTGCTGACTCCTCACCAAGCCATGGGCCAAGCTGTTCCCAGGACACCCCTCCTGGGGACAGGGTCGCCTTTGGGTGGGAAGACGGTGACTTCTGGCCCATGGAAAGGGCCAGAGGGAGGGCACAGAGGAGCGCCCACTGTGCCCTGGGCTGCACCCTGTGCCCCACGCCCCGCTGCTCAGGCCAGGCTGTCCTGCAGGGCTGGGACAAGAACCACACTCCACTAGCAACCAGACTCCTGCCCCCCCAGTTTCAGTCTCCCCAGATATTTTTGTAAAGGTTTATTTATGCACACAAGAACTGGGGTACAGGCCAGAGGCGTGGGGGGTGAGAGGATTCACTGGAGACAGAGTGGGGAGCAGAACAGGGAGACTGACTGAAACACACTGCTGAGGGGAGCAGCGGGCAAGGCAGGAGAGGTCTGCTGCGCCATGTGGGTCCCCTCCCTGGTCAGGGACCGAACTTGTGCTGCAGTGGCTGTGGATGCTTCACAGTGCTGAGACTTAACCCCTTGTGCCACCAGGGAGGCCCCTCCCCGGAACTATTGATTGGTTCTTACTAGGTTGCCCATAGACAAAGCAAAATAGAACATTCTTTGAAACTTTCTATAAATGTGAGCCCCAGAGATTCCTGGTTTTCCCACGAGACCCTGGACACGGGGTGCACAGCTCCCAGGGAGTGGGAGGCGGCAGTGGGCACTGGCCCTGGCCCCCCAGGCTGGCCTGTAGGATAGCACCCACACCCCGGCTACCCCCCAGCCCTCCCAGCCACCCCTGAAGGCTCCTTTCATTGTGAGTCCAGACTATTTATTATCAAGCACAGGGAGAGTGAAGGGGACGTTATAAGCACTCCTTTTAATAATGAATCCCATTTCCGCTTGCAGTTGGTTTTCTTGCAACAGATGTTGTTGCAGAAAATGGAACAAAATGGAAAAGATAAAAAGGCAAGTAATTAACTCGGCCCCAAAGTCTTCCCAGCAGATGTCAGGGACGGCGGGGCAGGATGCCCGAGGCCCGCCCACCGCACCCTCGCCTGGCACGGCTGCCCGGCTGCAGCGGGCTCGCGTGTCTGGATGATTCAAGGCTGGGTTGGATGTTGAGGGAGCGAGGCGCCGCCCCCCCGCTGCTCAATAACTGATGACCATTTTTCTCCAATTAAACTGAAATTGAAGGATCCTCAGACTTAGACACCCAAGTAAAATAATTAGTGCTTAAAATGTTAATTGTGCTCAGATGCGCCTTTGCCTGGGGCGACAGCCTGCAACCCAGTGCGGGAGGCAGCTTCTGCAGCCCGCCACCGCCCAGCACCCTCCAGGGACCCCAGGGTGAGACAGGAAGCGATGGAGGTGTGAGACCTGCTGCAGCGCCCACCCGGCCAGCCCGCTGCTCCCCCAGCCCCCCACCGCCACCCCCGGCACCGAGGGACGTGTAGC
This sequence comes from Galemys pyrenaicus, assembly GCA_019455555.1. NCBI lineage: Eukaryota > Metazoa > Chordata > Mammalia > Eulipotyphla > Talpidae > Galemys > Galemys pyrenaicus. The sequence goes on from JAGFMF010011389.1 coordinate 2,109,269, forward strand.
TTAATGGTTGGCGTGAGGGCGAGGCGTCAGCCAGGTCTGTCCAGCCACAGCACTTGTACCCACCAGTCAAGAGCGTGGCCCAGGGCCGGACACGGAAGTCTGAGCCCCACTGCCTTCCTGCAGGCCGAAGCCCTAGCCTATGACGCAGCAGGCAAGCCAGGATGGCACCCCCTACCCTGTGACGCACCAGAGCAGGAGCACCCCTTAGCCCCACGTCCTCAGCACAGAGCCTGGCACTGCAGGGCCAGATGAGTGAGCACAAGGCCCCGGGGGCCAGGGTCTGAGCAGAGGCCTCCCCTCCAGTCCTGGTGGGCAGTGAGGGTGCCGATCCTGCGGCCAGCTCGCCCCTGGCTGGGGGGGTGGGGCTCAGGGTGGCCCCTGAGCCCTGAGATGAAGTGATGGGGGGCTGCCTACCCACTGGCCCCCCACCAACCTGCTCCCCAACGGGGGAGAAACATCTCCCCGCCCCGGAGAGGAACTCTCTCCCCTGAGGCTTCTCCGCAGGCACCTGGGCCCACGCCGGAGCCCAGCTTGCTTCTCTGCGGAGACAACACGCCTAAGAAGCTTTGTGCGGCGCGTCCCGAGGAAATCCACTTAGCTATTCCGTGTTCCCTGATCCACCACATAATAAGATTCCTTTATCTCTGTTGTCATGGGAAGTATATATTAACTGATTAATATTAATGTGTTGGCCGATTAATATTAATATCAGAGCTGATTCCTGCTTCACGAGGCGCCAGTGCTGATGAGCGCCCGGCCAGACGGCTGTGGGCCTTGGCGGGCCGCAGGGAGACGCTGCCCGCAGGCCCTCCGCCCGCCTTTCCTCAGGACACGTGTCGTTAGTAGGGCCCGTCAGGGCCCCGTGGAAGTGTGTTTGGACTCGGATTGTGGCAATTAAAATCCTTGCCATGCCAGACAGCATATTTTATCATTTAAATAGCATTTTACATTCCCCTAACATATTTTCCCAGCAACGTTGTTAAATTAGGTGATAAAAGGTTATTTCTTGCTTCTGAAGTTGAAATACGTTCCCATTATTCCTTATCTGCCTGCAAATGGGCACGCTCCGGCGGCACGCGTTCTAAAGGTTTCATTATCAAAATTCGCCAGACTTTACAAACAAACAACGTATTTTTTTTGCCCTTGTTTTAATCAAAGATGGACAGAAGCTTTGTCTCCGACATGGGAGATTGCTCTCCGCGCTCCGGAGAATCGGAGGAGCCATCATTCCCATCTTTCAAAGCAGCCGGGGCGGAGAGGGGGTGTGCTCTGCGGGTAGAGACGCTGGCCAGGGTCCTCTCTGGGCCTGGTGGGTCCCCACTCTTCCCAGGGGCTCACCCCAGCAGAGAGACCACCCTGCTCCATCCGGGTCATTTCTGGATGGAGACCGGGCTGCAGCCTTCAGAATGGCCCTGAGTGTTCCAGAAACTGCCTGAGCACAGAGGAAAAGCCTGACCCTTGGGGGGCATTTGTGGTTCCTGCTCTCGGCTCGCTGGTGCTCTCCACTACCCACTGGGGATACCACAGAACTGACGGTGTCAGAGGCTGGGAATTTACTTCTCGGATGGCTGCGCCCCACGCCCCATCCTCCACGCCCCAGATAGGCCCTGCCTGTGGATTTCCGGTCCTTCCAAAATCCCTACCTCCCCACCACTGACTCACAATGTTGAGGCATCCACAGCCTCTCCTGCACTCCGACCGGGCTCCCCGACGCCCCGCGTGTCCTGTGCACTCCCCGCCCCGCGTGGGCTGTTCCGCTGCAGTCCCTCGCTCTGTAATCACCTCCCTAACAAACAGAAAACATGCTAGTCGCCGTTGTAAACATCCCCGGCGTGATTTATTGCCATCATCACAATATTTTGTTTGGAGCTGTAAACCTGCAGACATAAATCAAGTCATTAGAAGGAGTGACGTTTAATCCTGCAAAGAAGCCTCCGTGGGCTGAGCGACGCTCACCCAGCCAGCGAATTATTAATTCTGGAGAAGACCTCCCCTGCACGCCGCACACGGGTGGGAAGGCAGGAAGCGCCAGCAGCTGCTTTTGTTTCCTGCTGGAACAACTGCGCAGAGAGCGCCAAACAGGCCAGTGATCCAGAGTCCTGGTTCCGCAGGAAAGGCTCGCGGCCTACGATTGGCTCTCTTGGTCCTCAGAGCAGCCGCGGCTGGACTTCAGAGGAAGCAGGGAAGTAGGAGGTCTGCTGAGCTCTCTCACAGTGACCAGCCCCAGGAGCGGCACTGCACGGAGTCGGGCTTCTGAGAAGCTGGTGGGTCTGATTCCTAGGGCTTGGCTACAGTATGCAAGCCAAGCCCAGGAGGCCGACAGGGTGGCAGTGCCTTCCAGGAGCCCCAAAGCCCCCATCCCACCCAGGCAAACCCCGACATCCAGTGCCCTCCCTGCATGTGGCGCCTCCTGTAGTTTAGGAGACATCCCCAAAATGCTGGGGAGGAGCAGATGGGGAAGGCGAGGGCAGGTTGACTGAGGAACTGTCTAAAAGGCTTAGGCAAATTCTAAGTAGCCTGACAATTGTAAGGACTCTGGCGGCCATTCCAGGGTTTGGGTCTGCTTGACATTCCTGTGCGCAGAGCTGATGATGGCGTTGTACAGTTTTATGCTGGCTCTGAGTCTCAGCGAGGCCGAAGTCAGGGCTGGGGTGCATGGTCCGTGTCTGAGCTGCCTCTAACACTGTGGCGGGTGGCCCCAGAGGCGACTGGGGGACAGGCTTTGACCCCACTCTTCCTGGTGGTAGAGTGTCCCTCCTCAAGCTTCTACCCATCCGCCTTCTTCTCATCTTGCGATTCCAACTCACCGTGGCTGACCCCAAGGTCAAGTCTCCCCATCAGTTCCACTGGACCTCCCTCTGACAGTCTGTATCAAGGGGGTCCCCAGATATTTCTCTCCCCCACCTTCCCTAATCCACCAAGTCCTCCAGCCCTTCACTTGGTTGTTCTTAAAATCTCCCTTTCTCATCTCCCTGCCCTGCCCGAGGGCATCAGGGTGAACAATGCAATTCACTAGGGTGAATGCTAGTACATCAGGGTGAGCAATGCTAGTGCCTCGGGGTAAGCAATGCTAGTGCATCAGGGTGAGCAATGCTAGTGCACAGGGTGAATACTAGTGCCTCAGGGTGAATGCTAGTGCCTCAGAGTGAGCAATGCTAGTGCCTGGGGTGAGCAATGCTAGTGCAGCAGGGTGAGCAATGCTAGTGCATCGGGGTGAGCAATGCTAGTGCAGCAGGGTGAGCAATGCTAGTGCAGCAGGGTGAGCAATGCTAGTGCATCGGGGTGAGCAATGCTAGTGCAGCAGGGTGAGCAATGCTAGTGCATCGGGGTGAGCAATGCTAGTGCAGCAGGGTGAGCAATGCTAGTGCATTGGGGTGAATGCTAGCGCATTGGGGTGAACAATGCTAGTGCATTGGGGTGAACAATGCTAGTGCATCAGGGTGAGCAATGCTAGTCCTTCTGAACTCGCCAGGACGCTCCCCGGCTGCTCCAGAAAGACATTTGAGCATGCCGTCCTCGGGGGCCCCTCCCTGCCCCCCTGCTACCCCAGCCATGCTGTCGATACTCCAGGGCCGTGGCGGGCCCGGCTGCGGTGTGCAGGGTCCGTGGGTCTCCGAGTGCCCGGTAGGAGGTCAGGGGGCCTGTGCCTCTGCGTGGGCGGGGCTGCAGTGTTCAGCCCACAGCCAGCCCCGGGGGTTCACCGCGGACTCCAGGCTGCCGGGGTGGGCCAGCCAGAGGGCAGCAGGAGTGGGTCTTGGCTTCCCACCCTGGGAAGGCGGCTTCTGCACAGCCAGCCGTGGCTGAGGTCAGGACTAACATCAGCACTAACTCAGAGAAACTGGCGCAACGCTCAGGCCAGAGGCTTCCCGGGCGGCTGCTGGCCAGTCCTTGTGGACGACGCCCTCCAGACCGCGGCAGAGCACAGCTGGGTCACCTGCCAGGCCCATCACCCCCGGCTGCTCCCGGCCTCGCCCTTCCGGTCCGAGGCTCTCCAGAGGCTCCGCTGTGCTGGGAGCACACAGGACACCCCTTAAAATGCAGCCGTGCGGGAGAAGACGCTGAGGCCGCCAGGGCCTACGTTGTGTCGGGGCTGGGAAAGAGCAGCAGCTACCCAGACTGGGGAGCCCTCTGGGTGCCATCACCGGGCTGTGGTGACCACGGGTGCCTGACCATCGGGGATCCCCAAGTCCTGGGCAGCCCTCTGCAGTTGCCTGGGCCAGCGTCCAGGTGCCCTGAATGCTGGAGGGCCTCCCTTGGAACGGAGCATTCCCTGCGGTGGGCGTCACAGAAGCACAGCCAGGCTGGACGGGTCTGACTGCCACAGGCCCCTTAGTAATTGACGCCGCCACCAAGATGACACATCCCGAAGCCGGCTGGAGCTGGCTCGGTCATTATCTCGCGGCCGGGCCACCTCATAATGAGGCCACCGCTGGCGTCTCCAAGGGCCCGGCCCCTTGCGGTGCGGGAGAGCCTGTCACTGGCCGGCCGTCGGCACTGCTGGCACTTTCTCTGCAGACAGGCAGCCCCTCCCGGGGCCTCCAGGGCCTCTGGCTGCAGCCCGGCTCACTCATTTTTATTTGCTGGTCCCCCTGGAGGGAATTCACCAATATTTAGGTCAAATTAGGCCTCTCCCTGCAGAGCCGGCTGCAGGGCAGTCACCGGGCGCCCTGACAGCCGAAGGCAGGCAGCACCACGGCCACCATCTGCCCACCACTCAGGCCGTCAGAGCCCGCGCCGTGGTCCGCTTGGGCTCGGGACAAAGGCAGCGCTTGGCCAGGCCTGCCACGGGGGCTGCCTGCGTTCTCCCAAGCGCCAGGAGCACGAGCCCCTTCTCACCGCTGTCCGCCAGCGCCCCAAGCCAAAGCCAGGGTCTCCCTTGCCCTGTCCAGTCAGGCCCCTGACCCCGCTGACGGGGGCTAATGCCAGCCCCCCAGGGTCCCCCTGCCCCTGCACATCGGCAGCCTGCAGTGCACAGGCTCCTCGCCCAGCGCCCACCGGCCTGACTCAAACACGCCAGCACAGCTCCGGCCAGTGCCCCCTCCCAGAGTCTTCCTGACTTTCTCCATTTCCTGCATCAGCACCTGGCGCCAGGTCTCAGGCACCTCCCGACAGCACGCCCGGCCAGGCTTTCAGCTGCTGTCTTTGGTGCGTCATCTCAAAACGGCCCTTAAATTCAACGCGACTGCCAGCTGAGTGCCCCACCAGGCTCCCCTCGGGCCTGAGAAGGCTCTTGTGCCTTGGCCAAGGAAGAGGCCCTGCTTGCTGAGCCCTGCAGGAGTCGGTGGCACCCGTGCGTCTCTGCTTCCCTCCAGCCCCCGCTCCTGCTCCCGCGGCGCACGGTCATCAAGCCCTGCCAGGAGTGCCCTCTTACCCCTCAGGTGCCAGTTGTCATCACGGGCACCCCAAGTGTGCCCTGAGCTCCCCAAGGCCAGGGGCCACAGGCGTCCCATTCATGACTCAGATGCTGTCCCTGGCGCCTAAGCCACTGCCTGGCACATGGGGGTGCTCAGCCACTGTGGGGCACATGAGGGTGTGGGGTTGAAGCGTGACTGCTCTACCTGAACTTGCTGCCAGCACTCGGGGCGCCAGAGACAGAGCCTCCAGGGGCACCGTGGCATCACGGTGTCCTGAGGTTAGCTCTCATCTGCAACAGGATCCTCTTGCTCTCGCTTCTCCCTTCTAGGCCCGTGTGTGTTGAGAGAATACATGAGGGGAAGACATGTGCTATCGAAATTGCACACAGATGTGAACACACTGAGCACCCAGTACATGCCCCGTCACACTGCAGGAAGGATGCATGCTTGCGGCAGACACACCTCAGCATGCGTGGTATAAGAGAACGTGGACATGACCAGTCTGACCCCATGCAGCATGCAATACAGGATCCCATGTGACATGCAGTCCTATGCAACATGCAATCCCCTGCAACATGCAATCCCCTGCAACACGCAGCCCCTGCAACATGCAATCTTATGCAACATGCAGCCCTGTGCAACATGCAATCCCATGCAACACGCAGTCCTGTGCAACACACAGTCCCATGAAACACACAAGCCCATGCAACATGTCCCCACCTAGTTTGGAAGGAGTCACCCTCAGGCTCTGTCACAGCGAGTCTGCGCTAAGGATGTCTCTTGTATGGATGGACAGGCGGGTGCACAGGGGGGATGCTCAGGTCCCCCCCGCTGCCCGAGTGATGGGCAGATGGATGGGTGTGGAGTGGCAGGCCAGCTGCTGGGTTCGCAGGCCAGCTAACTGGCTGACTGGTTGACAGGCAGCTCCGACGCGCTGCTCTGACAGCTCTGAGGGAATTCGCAGCCAAGGCTGAGCTGGCGGGAACTACCCAGTCGAACGGCGGAGCTTAATCATGGAGGCGAGGGAACGGAATCACGAAACAAAACAAGAAGCCGTCAGAGCCATCAGGGGCCCGTCAGCCCAAGACAGAAAGATTCCCGCTTCCCTCCCATGCAAATGGGTCCCAGGGTCGCCACGCTGGGGCAGGGCCGGGGCTGGGGAGAGCCTGCTAGCTCTGGAGGGCAGTGCCGTGAACACCGGGAGCCAGTAACATCCATCCCACGGGCTCGCTCTGTGCCCAGCGCTCTGCATCATTTCATTTGCACATTTTACGATGTGCAAGATGGCTATTTTTATTCCACTTTACAGAAAAGTAAGGTTCCGCGAGGCCAAGGGAGTTGTGCAAGACCACACAGCACTGGTTCCTCTGTCTTGCTCTTCTGTCCTCTTCTTTTTAAATACACTGACCCCTTGTCAAAACCTATGACTCAGAGCAGATGTCCAGGCACAGGGAGCGGGAGCCCTTCCTCTGGTCTGGGCCAAAGGTCAAAGGTCACAGTGTGACCCCATTAGGAGTTCGATTGTCTGGAAGGAGCTTACCACTGGACAGAGGCCCCAGCAGGGCCACTGGCTGCCTGCCCGGGAGTGTGTCGGGCCGACTCTCTCCTCTCCCTGAGGTACACACCCGGCCCACAGAGTCCCCTCTGGACTCCAGGGGCAGCGAGCCCGGCCCGGCCCGGCCCTGGCTCCTGGGCAGCAGAGATGGCTGTGGGGGCAGCAGAGATGGCTGTGGGGGCAGCAGCTGGTCCGGGCTGTGCACTGAGACCTAAAAAGAGAATTTAATGAGTTGCATTTTCCTGTGAACACAAGTGAGAATTTAAGGCCCTTCGGTGAGGCTTCTTCCATCTGAATTCTGTGCCTGGAGTCCGGACTGCCCTCTAATTGCTGAGTGTGTTTAAACTTCAGTTTTGCATTTATCTGCATAAATTAACAATCTGCCCAGATGAAGGTAGCAGCTCACAATGAAGCAATGGAAGGCCAAGATCAGAGTTCACCTCCCCTCCCGTGCCAGGGGCAGAGCCCAAAATGGTGGGAGAGAGCCAGAGGAGAGACCCCCAGCCAGGGGTCTGTCTGCATCTAGCCACTCAGCTGGCAGATGTTCCCCAGATGTGCAGACCCTTTCCTGGCTGCCAGGCTGAGCCAGGGCAGCCCCTACAGGGGTGGGTGGGCAGCCCCTACAGGGGTGGGTGGGCACCACCCAGAACCCTGAACCCGGTGCCCACCCCCACCTCCAGGGCCAGCTTTCAGTCCAGGCAGCACCAGCATTTTACAGTCATTTCCTAAGCTCCTACTATGTGCCAGGCATTGTGCCAGAATAGAACACAGAGGACAATACAGGGTACCCACTCCCAAAACAGAGAACTAACACAATCCTTCCCTATTGATTGGACAACCCAGCCCAGCAGGAGAAATATCTTCTCACTCCTCCAGGCAGCTCCTGGCTGCCTTCAGAGTGTTCTTAAAGCCTCCTGGGGTGGAGGAACTCTGTGATGAGCAGAATTTAAAACGCTGAAGCCCCCGATCCGGGCACCTATCAATATGAACTTAGAGAGTTTTTGCAGGTGTAAGCACGTTAAGATGAAGTCATTGAGGTGGCCCAACATGCCTGGTGTCCTTAAACAAAGAGGCCCAGGGAAGATGGCCTTGAAGGGCAAGTGGAAGCTGCTTGGGAGTCGTCACAAACCGAGAACAATTTAGGGCCACTGGAAACTAGAAGAGGCAAGGGAGGACCCACTGTCCCCGAGACTTCAGCAGGTGTATGGCCTTGCCACGCAGGCTCAGCCACCAGAGGCCCAGGACGTAGGACAGGAAATGCAGCTTGGAAGAGGAAACCCCAGGGATCCAGGGTCGCCAGCCTCAGACCCGCACCCCTGCCCTCTCCTGGCCTCTGCAGCTCTGCCTGTATCTGCCCCTCCTGAGGACAGCTCTGGCCTAGTATTCTGAGTGGCAGGACCCTCTCCCCACTGCCCATCAGGGCCTGGGGCTGGGATCTGGGTCCTGTTTGACCCATGTCAGTGTTGCAGCCCACAGGGTGCTGGGCACTAGAGGCCGAGGCTTATGAGTTGAACCCGGCAAGTCTCACTTGTATGACTCGGAGAGGAGTGGACAGGGAACCCCAGCCCCGCCCAGACCCGGGCTGCACGCTGTGATTGTAAGAAGCCGGCTCACACACCACCATCAGTTTTTGCCTCCCCTTGGCAGGTGGCCAAGCAGCTTCTCACTCAAAACACTTCAGCCAATGAGGAGTTCGCAGTGTGGAACACACTTGGCAGGCCCAATCACTCACGCCTTGTTGATTCTCACCGATGCTCGCTCTTATCATACTGCGTGTGTTTCAACCACTCTGCGAATGTCATCTGTCCAGAAAGAGGAAGTGGTTGTTTATTTCTAACTGCTCAGGGGATAGAGCTCCATTACAGATTGCTAACAGTATGTTGAAAGGAGAGGACAGGTAACTCAGACACTGAGAGTGGAGCGTGTGCGTGACCGACCTTGGGGCCCACCTATCCTGGAGTGGTGGGAGAGATGGGAGGACATGGCAATGTTGGCCCTGGATGGAAAAGGAGGCTGGGGAGAGGGGAGTGGCTTTGTTGACCTATAAGCCCGCTGTTTCATCTAGATTATACATTTTGGGGGTGCTTGAGAGTGGCTGGTGGATATGCTAGGCAGTTCCCCTGTCCTCAGGTCTCCCAAGTCAATATTTCTGATGGCCTCTGGTTCTCAAAGACAGGGTCCTCAGCTGCCTGGCTCTGGGTTCTCTGTCCAGGGTGCTGAAGTACAGCCCACTGGGGGTTACACAGACCCCACGCTCTAGATACCCAAGGCTCTGGCTTTCAGTTACCTGGAGCTGAGGGTCTTTGCTTCAGGCTTCATCTGAACAGTGAGTGGAAGAACAGCTTCTTCCATGGAAAAATTAGGGACACGTGGGAAGAGTCCTTTCTTCATTAAGTTTGTCTTTGTCCCAAGGTGGCCATGTGGGATAGGGTCTTTGCTCAAAGAACTGCCTTAAATGTAAGCGTCAGGAACATGGGACTTTAGCAAGCTAAGGCACCGCGTAATCTCTTGTTTGGTTCCCTCAAGGCATTTGTTTTCTTTCCAAAGAGGTCGGGAGACGCCCGGCCCAGGTTCTGTCCAGCAGGGCTTTCTCTCAACCTGCCAGCCCTCAAGTGGGCCAGCTTGGACCCCACTCCTTCTGTCTGGTCTTCAGGACTGGTCTGGGGACAGCCCTCAGGCTGTGGGGACAGTGCTGGTGGGAGGTCACAGCCACAGGGACCGTGGGTTGGACGAGCGCATCCTTGTCTGACTCCATCAGAGGGCAGAAGCTTCTAGTGTCTCCTCTGCCCGACTCCTGGCCAAATCTGGCGGGACTCATTTGCTCTAGAAAAGGAATATAAATAAGCACCATTGCACCTTGACAAGTTGACAGGATTGACAAGCAGAGTAAATTCCCGTATCTGAGACTCTGAGGAGGAGAGGTGATTTAGCAGAGCCAGCTGCCATCACCAGAAGAAAATAATTAAGGAAGCCCGGCAGTGTGGAGGGAAATTGAGGGTGCAGCGGGCCCCTTCTGCTGAAGGGGTCTGTGATCACTGACTGCAGGGAAAAACCCACCTGAGCCAGGAAGAAAAGAGTGCTGGAGGCACATGCCTGGGGCGGGCACCATAAGGGTGGGATGAGGAAGGGCAGAGGGGGGCTGGCAGGAGGGCTGAGAGGGGGACCCAGGCGAGGGGCTTAGGCCCCCGCTGCTCACACCCCATGCAATATGTTCTACGTGGAACCTCCATTCAGCCTCCATGGAGGGCCTGTTTCCCAGCTGCCCAGGGCCCCACACATGGACACAGGCTCGGGATTGACCAGGACAGTGTGCGCACTCTGCTTTTTGTCCAGGAAGGGCACACCCTGTCCCCAGCCCAAAGGGGCCACGTAACAGTACCGCAGCAGAAGAAGATGCCACGATCCACCTTCATTTCCACTTCTCTAGGGACCCAAGGAAGGACTGAGCAGGGCCAGGGAACTGACCCATTCGGGCCAGGGGTGACTGCACAGCCCCCCATGCTTGCCGATGAATGGAGGAGACGTGTGCACGCCTCAGACGGGCCCCGAGGCCAGAGTCCTAGCAGGGGCTGAAAACCGTAAAACTGGACTTCAAGGAGACGCTGGAGGAGCTCTGCGTATGGGACCGCGGACCTGGACGTCCTCTCACCTGCCTGGTTCCAGCCACGTGATCTCTGCCAAGTTCACAGAGCTGAGTGCTGAGCTTCTAGAACCCCCACCCCGGTCAATGCAGGTGGTGCTTTCTGAGGTGTGGCCAGACAGGTGCACCGCTGCAAATTCTAGCTCCCTGCTTAGTTAAGGGGTGGCTGGCCCTGGTTGTGGTTTTGGCTTCGGGCCAAGCCTGAGCGAGGAAATATGCACTCACATGACAGAAGCAGGCAGGCCCCAAATGCCTCAGCAGCCGGGCAGGGCTGCTGCCCAAACTCCTAAACAGTCCCCCAAAGGGAAGCCCACTTGTCCTCCCGGGACCTTCTGCCAAAGCAGACCAAACAGGGCATAGCGCAGAACCGTCTCCTCTGGCCAAAGGCCACCTCCCCAGCGCTCGTTCCCCCAGCCCAGGGAAAGGGCAGAGGGGACATTCCCGTGTGTGCCTGGGATGCCTGATCTCGCGCCATATTCCCCCGTGAATCTCCCTGGACACACGCCCTGTGCCCGGCTCAGCTCGGCCCTTGGAAGGAGAACACGGTGAGCAGGATGTGGGCAGCTCACCCCGTATCCCTAGGACCGTCTCAGAAGGCCAAAACCCAGGGGCAGATGCCCGGTTAAGGCTCTTTGTGGCGCAAGTGGGGATACGTGCACTTCCCTCGCCGAGGGTAAGGAGTGTGTCCCGCTCGCAGGCCTGGTGTGCAAGGCGCAGGGGTGTTTCCTGCAAGGTGCGGGGTGTGTTTCCTGTTCCGAGCACAGAAAGGCCACATGACCAGGCCGGGGCCCATGGGGCGGGGGAGGAGGGCGGAGCCTTTTGCAGGAGCCTTACCCCTAGTGGCTGTGGGTGGGGGTGGACCGTGAGGTTCCTGGCCTCTCCAGGAAGCGGCAGGTGGGCACACCTGGGAGGACGCTTTTCTGCACCTCAGTTCACATCAGGAGGTGAATGCAGAGAAGGGAGCATCGACTGGGAGCCAGTGGACCTCGTCTCCACTTCACCTGCCCTTTCCATGTGGGTGGGGTGGAGGGTTGTATCTCAGCGCCACCGTCCCCTGCCTGCTCCCTGAACTGCCTCTTCACGGAGCCCAGCCGGGCACCACAGTCGGCCGCAAGCGCATCCTGGGAGGGGTGTGTACGCTCACTGTTAATGCCGTTCTCTCTTGCTTTCCAGGCCACAACATCAGGCCACCAGAGCCGCACAATGTGAGTCTGAGAATCAGATAAATCCGCCGGGCAGCCAGGGAATAGCTGGGAGGGCAGGGAGGAAACCCCCAGCTCACCTCCCAGCCGGTCTTGGAAAGAAGAGTGCCCCCGTCCGCCTCAGGAGCCTTGGGGACAAGGCGCCAGCCGGCAACCCCATGAATTTCCCTCTCCCAGAGGATGTTGGATTTGGACTGTGCTAACAGAGGCCTTAAATCTGAGGCAAACTCCTCAGGCCCCGGCTCAGGCCGAGTTCCTGGGAGGCCGGCGCCATCTTGTGGCGGGCATGACGCGTGGGCCTCAGGCTCTGCGCTCCTGGCAAAGCCGTGGCCTGCGGCAGCGGGGCTGGCGCCTAGACCAGAGGAGTCTTCCCCTAGAAGAAAAATTGAATCCCAGAGAGTGCAGGGGACCGACCATGGGAGGGCCTGGCCCGGGTGACGTTCAGTGTCCAGCTTTCTGCCCACCCTAGTAACCATTCCACTTTTCCCCCCAGCACCTCCCGCCAGGCAGTTCCCAGGATGGCGACTTGAAGGCACCCACAGAGCGGATCACTCCAGACTTGTCCAGCCGGTCCCCTCGGGGCCTCAACCTGCGGGTGCCTGACCAGCCGCCAGCCCACGTCCACAAGGGGGCGCCCCTGCGATCCCGGCAGCGCCGCCGACGGCTGCTTATCAAGAAAATGCCCGCAGCGGCCATCGCCGTCAACGGCTCTGCGCGCACCTTTGTCCGGCCGGGCCCCTGGGCCCTGGACGGCCGCTGGGCCGGGCTGCACCAGAGCCAGCAGGAGCGCAAGCGGCTGATGCGGGAGGCGTGCGCCAAGTACCGCGCGAGCAGCAGCCGCAGGGCCGTCACGCCCCGCCACGTGTCGCGCATCTTCGTGGAGGACCGCCACCGTGTGCTGTACTGCGAGGTGCCCAAGGCGGGCTGCTCCAACTGGAAGCGGGTGCTCATGGTGCTGGCCGGGCTGGCCTCGTCCACCGCCGACATCCAGCACAACACGGTGCACTACGGCAGCGCCCTCAAGCGGCTGGACACCTTCGACCGCCAGGGCATCCTGCACCGGCTCAGCACCTACACCAAGATGCTCTTCGTGCGCGAGCCCTTCGAGAGGCTGGTGTCCGCCTTCCGCGACAAGTTCGAGCACCCCAACAGCTACTACCACCCGGTGTTCGGCAAGGCCATCCTGGCCCGGTACCGGGCCAACGCCTCCCGGGAGGCCCTGCGGACCGGCTCGGGCGTGCGGTTCCCGGAGTTCGTGCAATACCTGCTGGACGTGCACCGGCCGGTGGGCATGGACATCCACTGGGACCACGTCAGTCGGCTCTGCAGCCCCTGCCTCATAGACTACGACTTCGTGGGCAAGTTCGAGAGCATGGAGGACGACGCCAACTTCTTCCTGAGCCTCATCCACGCGCCGCGGAACCTGACCTTCCCGCGCTTCAAGGACCGGCACTCGCAGGAGGCGCGGACCACGGCGCGCATCACGCACCAGTACTTCGCGCAGCTCTCGGCCCTGCAGCGGCAGCGCGCCTACGACTTCTACTACATGGACTACCTGATGTTCAACTACTCCAAGCCCTTCCCGGACCTGTACTGAGGGGGCGGGGACGACTGGCTGGGGCGTCCGCTCTCCCCGCCTCCTCGCCCGGGAAACGGGCTCTGAGGGCAGAGAGACCATGCCTGCTGGGGGTGCACAGCCAGGTGGGGGGCAGAGGCCCGGGCCCCGGATGGGAATGCCTGTCCCTGGTCCCCGACCCATCTCCTGGCTCTTTGACTGAGGAAGATGCTGGGGGTGAGGGCCACGCCCCAGGAGCCCTGCTGCCCACACCCAGCTCAGCCATTGCCTTGACCAAACCACGTGGTTTGCAGCTTTTCTACAACCCCCAAGGGAGGCACCCTGGGGACGGGTTCCAAATAAAGCACATGGTTTCCAGAGCAGCAGTGTCTACACTCCGTGCTGGTGCAGGAACACGAGCAGACTTCTTGGGTATCTGGGGCTCCTTCTGCCTCCTCTCCTATGCCGGGCACCAGAGGCCCCATTGCTGGAAGCCTGGGTGGGCGTGGCCTGAGTGGGAGTGCCCTGAGTGGGAGGTTGCAGAAGACCTGGCAGCTCCATGGGGAGCCAATGCAGCACCCAGAACTCAGGCAGCAGAAGCCAGGTTGGGCAGGCTGCCTGGGGCACTGCGCCTGGCCTGGGTCTCGGTGGGGGTGACGTTTCTGGGCAGAAGTGACACCAGCTTTTGCTTTCTGGGCCTCTGGGCTAGACAGGGCTTTGGCCTCTTATCTGCAGACCCTGACCCTGGCCTTGACCCCTGGCTCCATTTGCATGATAAGACCACTCAACTGTCAGGACTGCCCAGCCCCTCCAAACAGGATGGGGGAGCTGGGGAGGGAACCTCTCCCAAGAACAGACATTTCACACAAAAAGATGGTTCTGAAATGGCGAACGTCAGGACAGAGCGATTCTTGAAAAATCTGAGTCCATGTTTGCTGGAGCTGTGGTGGGACTGGGGGTGACTGTTGGGGTCTCGTGTGTATGGGGACATGCTTGCCTGTCTCTAGGGTCCTGTCTGCCGGGCAGCTTCGGCTCTGTGTGTGCGAGGGGTTCAGTGCCTGCCCTGAACTGTTCCAGGGCAACCCTAATATAAAGTGGGTCTGCCTGACTGTGTCCTCACCCGCGCGCTCGAACGGCACTTATAATGCCCCAGCTGCAGGCACACGCAACAAAGGTTGATAAAGGGTTTTATTTACAAGAGAAGGGGAAATAGCGGGGTGAGTAACACAAGGGGAAGAGAGGGATGCAGATCCGTAAATGTCCTACCAGTTCCTCGGAGCTGGACCCCAACGGCGCGCTGAGAGCTGGCTCCCAAAGAAAAGAGAGGGAGACCCCCCAAGGCCCACGTGTCTGCTTTTATACTCAGCCTGGCTGCTCAGCTCCACCCTCAGGTCCCAGTGATCTGCTCTTCCATAATGACCTTATGGGATTTGTAGTCCTTGGATCTTGTAGGTCTGGAATGGGGGTCGAAGTCCATAACCTATTTGTGTAATCCATTCAGGAGGGTCTTTCCCCCCTAACACCTGCCCTGAACCCCTGTGGGGATCTCCCTGCAGCTTGTTCTCAGTTATCCTGTTACAGAGCAATTTTGATATAAAATGGGTTTGCCTGATTGGGTTTCTAAGTGAGCACTTGAAAGGCACTCATAATAAGCCCCAGCTGCAGGCACACACAAAGGTTAATAATGGGCTTTATTTACAAAAGAAGGGAAATAAAGAAATGAATAACTCAGGGAGAAGAGAGGGCGCTAAATCCATAAACGTGTCCTACCAGTTCCTCCCAGCTGGAACCCAACAGCGGGCTGAGAGCTGGCTCCAAACTAAGAGAGGCCTCAAGGCCCACGTGTCTGGTTTATACCCAGCCTGGCCGCGTCCCGCCACCCTCAGGTCCCAGGGACCCACTCTCGATGGTGGCCAGGTAGGATTTGTAGTTTGGGCATGTTGCTGGTCTGGAGTGGGGGTTGGAGTTTATAAACTTATTTGTGTAATTTATTTAGGACGTCCTTTCGCCCTAACAATCCCACTTACTAGCGATGCGCTGCTGAACCCTGAGGAGACCCCTTGGTCCCCAAGGTGGACACATGGGGGACCCTAAGGTGGGAGTCCTGCCGTTCCCGGCCAGGCTCACGCCTCTCCTTCTGCCTCCTCTGTGGCATCCGGAAACTGATGAAGGTAAAACGAGACGGTGAGGCTGCCCGGCCTGCTCGGCCACAGGCATGCGCCTCCCCTGGCAGGCAAGGCCTTCCTGGGGTCCAACCGAGAGGCCCAGACAGTCCCACAGAAAGATCCAGAGGGGTGGGAGGAGGCTGTGGCCAGGCGCTGCAGGTGTGGAAGGTGAAAGGCACATGCGGCTGACCACACCTGCAGCGCTGGGGGTGGGGCTGGCTGAGGATGCTGGAGGCAGTGGCCCCTGGGTCTCCCCCCAGGTGGGGGCATTCCCAGGCAGGAAGTGTCTGTACTGAGGCCCCAGCAAGCCAGGGGCCATGTCCCACCGTCTGCTTGGCAAGGGGACACTTGGCAGCCCAGATGGGGCTGCTTGCAGAGCGCCCCCACCCTCTGGAGGGCCCACAGAGGTACAGGACCCACAGAGACCCCAGGTGTCAAGCAGGCCCATCAGGTAGGGGAGACAACCACCAGCCCACACGGGCTTCCCCTCCTCATCCCGCAAAAGGGGGTGTCTCTGGGCGTTTGTGGTGACGTTGCTGCCAAGCCTCTGCCCTCAGGGTGACTGGGGCCTCCCCGACAAGGGATTGGCCCTCTCGGTGGTGAGGATGGGGAACATCCCCCCAACCGAGGGTCCTCCCTGGGGCTGTGAGCCCAGAGCCCGGGAGCCCCTAGGCAGAGGATTGTGCAACCAGCCAGGTGTTGGGGTGCGACTCACACCTGCGGCCTCTGAGACCTGGCAAGTGCCCCTCAGGCCCGGCCACCATCCCCACAGCCTGGCTACCCTCCCATGGGCCCAGGAGAGAGGTGAGCAGCCAGTGGAGGGAAGGGCAGGTCCAGCAACCCCCTCCCAAGCAGGGCCCATTTACGGATGTCATCCACCAGCCTGCACCCCTACATGGGTGGGAGCCCCAAGAGAGGCCTGAGGCTCGGGGTGGTCTCCCCTCCCTCCCCCTCTCAGTCCTTCCTCCCTGGGGAGCACCCAAGACAAAGAAGGGAATTTCCTCCTAGCCCCTCCCCTCACATCACCCCAATTTGGTGGGACCCAGAGCTGGGCACAAGGGCTCAGGGCTGGCGCAGGGGCCCAGGGGCGGACAGGCGGTGTCCAGTTGCCAGAGGCGGGGTGTTCTGGGGCTGAGCAGGGCTAATGGCCCAGTGCTGGTTGGTGTAGTGACTGTAGGTGAGGAATAAGCAGGTGTCCAGTGTGCAGGTTCGGGGCTCTCGAGGGTCTTAGTCCTGGCTGCACTCACTGGAAGGAGGCGAATGGGAGCCCTGAGCTCTGGTCTCTCCCTGGCGGGCCTGACAGTGAGGCCTGCACCCCTCCCTGTACCTTCTCCCCAGTTCTTCACGCTGCCTAGAAAGGCTGTTTGCAGACGTCCCAGAGGTGAGGTGCATTGCAAAGTGGCCAGGGGTCTGGGCTGGCTGAGGCTGCCTGGGAACAGATGCCCTGCCCCTCTGGAGAGAGTAGGCTGGGGGTGTTGCTCCCCAGGGCATTTGAAGTCAGGGATCAGAGGTCAGTCATTCCAAACCAGGGGCTTGGGATGTGCCAGCTTGAATGAAGCCCTTAAGATAGGTGGTGCTCTGCAGGCCTCTGCTGCTACCCTGCCTCCCGACAGCCCTGCTGGACAGGAAAGGACACTGAGACACAGAGGGGCTTACCCAGAGCCTCGCAGCAGAGCTGGGGTGCCACCAGGCTAAGAGGCCATCGGGCTAAGAGGCCTGCTCTTACACCCTGCACACAGACGTCTGTGCGCGTCCACTGAGGGCAGGGAGCCCTGGCAGAGACAGCACTTGGCCACCAGGGGGCGCTAAGTCTTGGCGCCTGAGCCGAGGCCCGGGCATCTCCGGCCCGCCCATCTCCGGCCAGCCCACTAGGTGACAGCAAAACCCCGACTTCAGCCGGAGCTCACAGCTCTGGCTCCAGCCTTCCCAGCAAAACGGATCCCGCAGGCCCTGCCCCCTCCCACCTCATACTCTTGACCCCACAAGGGCTGCCTCCGAGCCCCGCCGCCACAAGCACATCCCTGCCGCATTGTCTGAATTGCACACACGCTCCGTCTCCGCGCCCCTGGCCCACCAGTCTCACGCAGCCGTAGCTCCACATCCAGCCCTGACCTCGGCCCCCACGGCCTGATCCAAGCTGCCGGACCCCCACCTAGGCCGCATGCCTCATGGCACCTCGAATCCACAGGTCCCAACCTTGTCCGTATTTTCCCCTGTATCTCTTCCCCCTTCCGCTTGCGTGGTTACCTTGGCTCTTGAGCGTACCCTGAAGCATCTGCTCGGTCTCCTCATGCCTCCATCTTGCCCCAAACCACTGTGCTGCCCCAGAGAACCAGAGCGAGTGGTGGCATTTGCTGCCTTACCTGGACTCTCAGCAGCTCATGTATATGGGCTCATTTCGTCCTCACCACAGCCCTGCAAAAGAGATGTCATCATTCTCCCCCCTACTTTTTACAGAGGAGGAAACTGGGGCACCGAGGGGCTAAGTCACCTGCCCCAGCTCGCACAGCTATGAAGAGGACATGGCATGATCCAGTCTCCGCGGCGTGGCCAGGTACCCTCCTGCTTCTGGTGACGTGGGGGACCCGGGCCGGCTCCAGTGTGGACCCAGTGTTGTTGAATGGGGGAGGGACAGAGAAACAGTGGCCAAGGGTCCAGGCTGGGGGGTACAAGAAGGGCCGGGGGGGTGGAGGGAAGGCATGGGGAGTGTTGTGAAGAAAATGGAGCAGGGGTTGAATCCGTGACCTGGGAGATGGTACGGTTGCCCGTGGCGACAAGGACAGACTGGCGACCGGGATGGCAGAGGGAGAGGGCGCTGGAAGAATGACCTCAGACCTTGCAGACGAGTCATGGCCCAGACACACGCTCCAGCTTCCTCCTGCACCCAAAGGCGCCATCACCCGACACCCCGGTTGGCACCCAGTGCGTCAGGTGGCAGAGCTGCCCTCTCCAGGACAGCAGACACCTCTATACCTGGCTCAGCCCAGGGGGGGCAGTTGCCTTGGAGTGCAGAGTGCAGAAGCAGGGGGTGAGGGAGAACCAAGCCCAGCTAGAGCAGAGCCAGGGCAGCTCCAGGAGTGACCCGGGAAATTGGGGGGCATTTTCTGAGCCCCGGGGGAGGAGCCAGCTGGGGAGCCCAGGACAGGGCCCGAACGCAGGCCAGGAGGGAACGCTCCAGTCTCGCTCAGCCGATGTGCTGAATTTTACTTTTCCTTTTATTTATTTCTTCTTCTTAAATCCTGTTTCTCTCCCTGAGGCAACTAATCTATTATTTAACATTGGATTGTGCGATTGAAACTCCCAGGCAAATTGAAAATTATTTGTGTTTGAGGTTCCAGGCAGGAGGCTGAGGCAACCATTTCTGGGAGATCCTGGGAACCCGGGTGAGGAGAAGCCACCGTCCGGCCCCTTCTGGGGCTGGGCGAGCAGGGCAGGGGGCCAGGGCCCAGCAGCGGGCGGGCTCAGACCGGGCACCGGAGCCCACAGCTCAAGGTCGTCCATCTCCGCCTCTCCGCCTGGCATTGCACTCGGGGGGGCCACCAGCCAGAGTCCTCGCGGGCCAAGCAGAGCCATCAGTCACCCAGCCCCGCACCCACCCTGGGGGGAGGCCTCGGTCACAGGAGAATTAATGACACAGGACGCGGGCTCGCCATCATTTTTCAGGGGGTCAGCTCGTCACGGAATTACAGCCAGGGTGCCAGCCTAATGGGGTCTGCGTGGCGTGAGCCAGGTGCTGGGAGGTAAACCAAGGGGCGGGGCTCAGGGAGGGGCCGAGGGGCCCTGGCCTGGAGATAAGGAGCCCCCTGGATCCCAGCTGGGGACGGAGGGCCGAGGGGGCCTGTGCCCTTGGGCACTGGCTCTGAGGACCCGATCAGGCCTGCAGGCACAGGCTCAGGTGTGCGCCCTGCTCAGCCCCTTGCGCACGCACGGCCGGTGGAGCCTTGCAGGCCGTGGGGAAAGGCAGGCAGGCTGGCAGGAAGCCTCCAGGTGACATTTATGTCCTGTGTGTCAGATGGAGGACAGGGCACAGAGGGGCAGAGACGTGACCTGATGATGGTCAGTGCCGGGCTCCAGCTGGGCTCCTGCTAGGGCAGGGCCTGGGGTGGGGCCAGGGGCCCTGGCCTGGGGAGTGTGGCCATGGAGCCTTCTGGATGCCAGCTGGGGACCTGAGGCTGGGGCTCTAGGGGCTGTAGCACCCAGGGTGGGGGGCGCTGGCACTCCCGCCTCTCTCCAGCAGCCCTGGGAAGGGCAGGCGTCTCAAAGCTCTCCAGATGCTGTCAGCAAAGCCGGAGGCTGGGGCTGCTCAGACTCCAAACTTGCTCCCCTGTTTATTCTAGTCCCAGCCTAGGGAAATCCCAGGGGCCCAGCAGCCCCACCCCTGAGCGCCTGTCTTGCAACAAGGCCAGACTGCATGGGTGTGTCCACGCATGGGACAGGCTGAGCACCAACAAGAGGGCAGTGGGTGAGTGTGACGCCCTGACAGCCAAATCCAGCACCTAATTAAGACAGCAGCAGGCCCTTTGTTCATCGGCAGATACCTGCCTGGCCCCACCTATCACATGACCCCCAGCGCTCAGTGAGCAGAAGGCCTGAGCAAAGCCAGGCCTCCCCAGGCGAGCCTACAGGTGTTGACTCCCAGAGGGCTGGTGGAGATGACCTTGACAGAGAAGCCCTAGTTTTCCCCCAGGAAGTGTTAATGGGGCTGAATCTGCCTTAGGGCCAACATAGAGAAAGAAGGAGGAGCTGACATTTCAGAGGGGACATCTGAGTCGCTGTACCCCCAGCATTGGAAATCCCCGCATCGCCTTGCCCCTCTGAGCCTGCGGAAGTGCGGCGGGCCCCTATGAAAGGCTGCCGCTCCCCTCCTGCCCCTTGAAGGCATGCGAGGCTCTGCCCTGCAAGCCCGGTGCACCCCCGGCCCCTCCAGGACCTGCACCCGCGGCTCTTGGTCCCTGACCTGTGGTCAAGCCGTGCTACAACTGGACCATGGCACTGCTGAGCCCCTAGGACAGAAGAGGTCTCGTGAGGCTGGCTTTGAAGGCATTTAGTACAAGGTCAGATACGGGGGTCCAGGGCAGGCACAGGGCTGGAATAGGTAGGGGCACTGACCAGTGTGAGCCTTCTCTGGGGGGAGACAGGGCGCCACATCTTAGCAAGACCTCCGGGGGGCAGCGCAGAGCACTGCTGGGACGGCCTGGAGGAAGTGGTGGCCTTCCTGTTAGAAGTCTGGAAGGGAGTGTTAGTGGGTGGGAGGGCTTTACGCCCTCTGCAAAGTGGGCGCGCCAGAGCGAATGTCCTGGGTGAGGCCAGGGCGAAATGGCAGAAGACTGTGCTCTTCGGAGCGTCTGGCTTTCGGAAGCGCCGGGCATGAGAGGAGCCTGCGTCACTCAGAGTTGGTGCCAGCCGGCATCTGCGGGCCAGGATTGCAGGGAGAGTAGCGCTGTAGCCCCCTTACAGCCGTGAGGGCTAGGGGACCCCTCAGAGTGGAGGTTTTAGGGTGACATTAGCCATCAGAGCGAAGTGGGTTCCAGTGCCAGAATGAGAGAATGGCCTGCGGGGTTGTGGAGGAGGCCAACAGAACGAGGGGTCCGGGGGCCACGCAGCGGGCACCGACAAGTGTACTGCTCAGTAGGCAGGGCCCAAGAGATCAGAAGGGTCTTTAGGAGCCTGAGGTCGACCCCCCAGATGGAGCCGGCCGGTCCCCTGAACGACTGGCAGCGCCCTAGCTGGTGTGTTCGGCATCACCCCCAGCCCCTCCTCGGGAGCTGCTCTGGGCAGAGGCAACCAAGCAATTGCAGGGGCCTGCGGGGACTGCACTGCTAGTGATTCCTTCAGCTCCCCTGTGTCAGGGCGGCTCCACTAGATGGTGCGGGGGTGGGGGGGTCAAACAAGAACTGAAAGTGCTACAGGGCAGGGAGAGGGGTGCCCCAGGACCCCCTAACCCAAACCTGCCCTCTCTGAATGGGTTCTGCCATCTGCTGTATCAAGACAACCAGACATAACATAATTGGGGGACAACATAGAAAGGATAAAGAATATAGTTATTAAGTTAAGCATCCGAAGTTACTTATTTTTTCGAGGGTAAAAGTTTAGCTAAAACTTTAGTTTGGGCCCAAAGCAAGGCTGAAAGCCTGCCACAAGTTTAAAGGACTTTTTAGTGGAGACCTATAGAAAAGGGTTAGAAAGAGTTAAACAAATTCAGGAGGAAAAGAGCAAAATTAAAATTAAGAAGAAAGCTGCTATTATTAAGCTTTTTACAGGTCTTTTACTCACATCTGTTCTAACCAGTCTAAGACTAAAAAGCAAGTGCAGTTTTTTACATGTCGCTCTGCTCCACATGCCATGTGCCTCCTCCTCGCCTCCTTGCTGCTCTCCATCCTGCTTCCTTCTTCCTCCCTTCCTTCTGTCCTCCTCTCTTCTCGCTCCATCCTGCTTCCTTCTTCCTCCCTTCCTTCTGTCCTCCTCTCTTCTCGCTCCAACATCTTCTTTTTTTTTTTTTTTTAAGATTTATTTATTTATATATACAAGAGCTGGGATACAGGCCAGAGTCCAGGGTGGTGAGAGGATTCACCAGAGACAGTAGGGAGCAGAACAGGCAGATTGACTTGAAACGCACTGCTGAGGGGAGCAGCGGGCGAAGCAGGAGAGGTCTGCTACGCCATGTGGGTCAGCTCCCTGGCCAAGGGCAGAGATCGAACTCGTGCTGCAGTGGCTGTGGTTTGTTTCATAGTGCGTTGCCTAACCCACTGCACCACCA
Organism: Galemys pyrenaicus; assembly: GCA_019455555.1. Classification (NCBI taxonomy): domain Eukaryota; kingdom Metazoa; phylum Chordata; class Mammalia; order Eulipotyphla; family Talpidae; genus Galemys; species Galemys pyrenaicus. Next base: position 2,131,497 of record JAGFMF010011389.1, read on the forward strand.
GGGAGGCCCTCCAACATCTTCTTATCCCTGCTCAGCTCACCAACTGAGGGCAGAACCGGGATTCTGGAACCTCCCCCTTTCCTGGGGACCACCCTGTTACAATTCAAGGGCTCAGATCTGGCTTACAGTGGATCCTCTGGATGCAGAGATACCCCGGTGGCCTTTCCCCACCCCTACACTTGGAGTTAGACACACGAAGGCGCTGTCACGGCATTGACTGCTTGGCCTAAAGGGCAAGAATTTTGCAGTGGAGCAGGCAAAGAGCAAGTGTCTGCAGCTGCCCTCCACCCTTCCCCAAGACCCTAAGTACGAAGCAGTACCACCTCCCAGGCAGAGGTGAGGGTGGCACATACCGGAGCTACCTTTCAAACCCAAAGCATCCAAGAGTAGTGACCAACACCACAGCCTCGTGGAAGTGACCAATGTGGCTCCTGCCAAAGCAGGACGGGCCCTGGAGGATGGCAGCGGATGCTGCGAGCCCAGCTGTGACGCCACACGTTTCCTTAACAGCACAAATTTGCATGACCTCACTGCGTGGTGTTTGGCCACCAACCGGGCAAAAATGCATTACTGCCCCCCCTCCCCACCCCCGGCCAGGTGCATCACAGTCTGCATGCTTTTGGAATGGCTAGAGATGTATGTTTACCATCCGGCCCTAGAAATGTTGCCTCTCCGGCCCTCTGTCCAGTTGCCGTTCCCAAAGACCTGGGTTGACTGGACATGCTGGGATATCATGTGGGTTTGCTGTGTCAGGAACCTTGTGCTGATCAGAATGGGGGAGCAAGGGGTGACGGGCACATGGTGGACCTGAGCAAGCCCCACGCTTCTAAACCCAGGGACGTCCTAGGACCTATCATGTCAGCAAAACACTTGGCATCTGCAGGGGTCCAGAGTACGCCCAGACAGCCAAGGTGAAGGGAAAACCATGACTTCTTGCACCTTGCACCCCAAAGAAGGAAGCACAGTGCTTGGTAGGCTCTTTGGGTTCACATGCAGGAATACTCCAAACCAGATACTTGGAGACTTGAGAGCTGACAGTGCTGAGCCCATTCGGAAGAAAGAAGGTTTGGTCCAGGCTATGGGGCAAGCAGTGCTGATGTGGGGTTATATGACCCAGGGGAGCCTTTGATGTCAGCGGTGTCAGTCTTGGGAAAAGGCATCATGTGATTTTTGGCAAACCCCCAAAAGAGAACTATAGTGCAGACTCCTTAGTTTTTGTCATAAGGCCATGCCACATGGACAGCTATAAATCTTTTGGAAAGCAATTCCTGGTATGCTATGGGCTCTGGAATAGACAGAGAACCTGTCCATGGACATGGGACACCAAGGAGAAATGCAAACATAGCTGCCTGTCTTTGTCCAGTTGAGCTGTTACAACAAAATCCCATGTGCTGGGTAATTTACAAACAGCAGGTATTCATATCTCACACTTCTGAGACTGGGGAGTCCATGATCATGAGCCCAGCATGGTTGGGTGAGGGCCCTCTTTCTGATTCACAGTCAGCATCTTTCTCCCTGTGTTTCTCTCACATAACAGAAGAGTCATGGGGTCTCTGGAGACTCTTTTACAAGACGCTATTTTCCTGATTCCTTTCATGAGGGCTCCACCCTTATGCCTTAAGCACCCCCTAATGATTGCACCTCTTAATACCATCATCTTTGGGAGTTAGGATTTCAACATATAAATTGGGGCTGGGGGACATACATATTAGACCCTAGCAAGGAATGCATCCAAGACAAGGTGTGAGAGCAGGTAGCTGGCTCCCTCGTTCCCTACCATTTTTACACCAAGGCCTCTCTCTTGATTCATGTCTCTGGCCACATGGGAGGGGTATGACTGGTTGATGAAGAAGGGAAAAGTAGAGACAGCTTTATGGAAGAGTGGTCTTGGTGTGGTGTGTGGGAGTAAGTAAAAAATAGACGTCTATACTGTACTCCCATTCGTGGGTGCCCTGGGGAAATGGGGGTAAAGCAGATCTCCCAAAAGTACAGTTTTTGACAGCATGGCAAATCACCCATTTTGGAGGAAAGAGAGGTGGTCAGAGGCCAGGAGAAGAGTGATTTGAAGGTAGGACAAGGCTCTCGAAGACTGTGTGGATGGGCTTGGGGGAAAGGGCGAAGCTCTATCGTGCATGTTCATACTCATTGGAGAGTACCCATGGGAAGAAGCATTAACAACCAACCAAACCAATGTCAGCCAAGTGACAGCAACCAGCTCCACTCCACTGCTGGCACAAGGCATATAGGAGAGAAGTAGCCTTGGTAGGCAGGAATGGAGGTTAAAACCCTCTAAGTCTATCCATGTTATGGCAGATGGCAGAATGCCATCCTTTTTGATAGCTGAGTAATATTTCATTGTGTAGCTATACTATATCTTCTTTATCCAATTATCTGTGTGTGGGCACTTAGATTATTTCCAGCTCTTGCTTGTTGTAAATTATGCTGCAATGAACATGGGGAAGAGTGTAGATCTTTTAAAATTACTGGTTTTATACTTTTCATACCTTTTAAATATATCTCTCTGACTGCCATGGGGAAAACCCACTCAGAGGGTGAGAGTAGTGAGGCCAGAGAACAGCTGTTGTAGGTATCCTGTGGAGAGAGGGCGGTGCTGGACCAGGGTGGCAGTAGTGATGGAGAAATGGGCTTGGGACAGGAGTAATTTATAGACTTGGTGATGGGACATGGAGAAGAGAATCAGTCAGAAGGCAGCTCCTGGATGACACCCAGCCTCTAACTTGCACGGGTGTATGGCAGGGTGACATGGGGACACGGGGAGGAGGCCAGGTTTGGAGAGAGCAGAATCATGGGCTGAGTCAGAGGAACCTCCCGGGGGAGGTGTCCATTGGCCAGTGGGATCTGCAGGTGGGAGGAGATTTGAATCTGTGAGTCATTCTCTGCAGAGCTACATGGCATTATGTAGATAGAGTGTGTGAGACAGGAGGCGTCTGGGGAGGGCTAGGTGGATTGCAGTGAGCCAACAAGCAAAATCAAAAAGCCATGGGCTGGTCGGGGGAAGATACAGGTGTGACTAAAGTCAAGTGCAGAAGTACAAAGACAAGTGTAGAAGTCAAGTGCAACAGTCAGTATGGTGACACTGCGGAACCAAAGAGTCATAAGCTCCCTAAGGCCTCTTCGTCTGTTGATGATCCCATCTTTGTCTGTTTCCTTATCGCTCCCTTTCATCGGGTCTCTTCCATTGGGCTTATACTCCTCTAAAAAGACAAGAGCCTATTTCTCCATCACTACATCGTTGCACTGCAGTTAGCAGGGATTCTGATCATCATGCTCGCTTAGGTTGCCAGAGCCATCTGGAAGCCAGCTTCCATGAGTGCCCAGGCAGAGAAGAGGACGTGGGAATGGGACTCTGGCTCTGGGCTTCTGAGTCACTTTCTGCTGTCAAAGCAGGATACATGACCTCGCTTGACTTCGAAGGAGGCAGGAGGGACTACGCTGCCAGGGAAGAAGCGAGCTGGGAGCTCTGGGCGACGTGAATCACCAGCACAAGGAAAGTAGAAGAGAGGGGCCTCCCTGGTGGCGCAGTGGGTTAAGCAACGCACTACGAAGCAAACCGCAGCCACTGCAGCACGAGTTCGATCCCTGCTGCCGGCCAGGGAGGGTACTTCAGCAGTGTACTTCCGTTGATCTGCCTGTTCTGCTCCCCGCTCTCTGTGGTGAATCCTCTCACCCCCCCAAACCTCTGGCCTGTACCCCAGTGCTTGTATGCATAAATAAATAAATCTTTAAAAAAAAAAAAAAAAGAAAGTAGAAGAGAGGCTGATAGAGCCAAAGGCTGCTGAGGGGCAGCGCGGGGACTGAGAAATGCCCTTTGAATTAGGTGGAAGGGGCGTTGGTCACCTCCTGAGACGGGTGTTTGGGGCCACATGGGATGAAAGGCCAGAAGGTGATTAGAACTGGTTGGGAAGGGTCTGGAAGGTGAGTAGGAGGCAGGAAGTATAGACGACTCTCTGTGATGTCAACGGGGAGGGGTAGAGTGGGCAGAAGAGGCTGGATGGGGTTGTCTGGACTGAGCTAGAATGTGCACAGGCAGTGAGGCAGCCGTTGACGGGAGCGATGCAAGCAAGAGAAAGAAGGGACCCTCCGCAGACTAAGAGGACACAGTCTACGTGTGGTGGCGTACCTGGGACCTGGAATTTTCTACGCAGAGAGTCCTAAGCTACTACCAGGACCCACACAGCACATATTCCTGGGGGTGTGCAGACCTGTGAGTGTGTGCACCCCAAAGTCTGAGGGGGAACCAGAGGGGCTTATGGGAGAGGTGTATAGAACCTGGGTATGCAGGTGAGGGTGTGCATACCCAGATATTCAAAGCCCCCCAGAGTGGGGGATGGAGCCAGGCGAAGAGAGAGAAGGTTCTCCCTACATAAGATCGTGGGGTCTTCCCATACAGTCTCGGTCCAGGAAACCCCTCCAAGGAATCCCAGAATCCCAAATAAAACCCGGCCTGCCAGGTCCGTAGGAAGGTATATTTGCCAAGGTTGGAGGATATAATGTATTCTGTGCAAGAACAGCTAGCTTGAGTTCTACCTCCAAAGTATCTAGACTTATGATAGTGCGTCTCCATTTATCCTCTTGTCGTGGGCCCCACAAATGTCAGCGCTGGACAAGTCTATAAAAAAAAACAAACAGGGCCTCCCCTGGTGGCGCAGTGGGTTAAGCAACGCACTAAGAAGCAAATCGCAGCCACCGCAGCACGAGTTCGATCCCTGCCTCCGGCCAGGGGGGGGGACCCACATGGCGCGGCAGACCTCTCCTGCTGTGCCCGCTGCTCCCCTCAGCAGTGTACTTCCCTTGATCTGCCTGTTCTGCTCCCGCTCTCTGTGGTGAGTCCTCTCACCCCCCACATCTCTGGCCTGTACCCCAGTGCTTGTATGCATAAATAAATAAATCTTTAAAAAAAAAATAAACAAACAAATATACTGGCATGCCATGTTATATAATATCTATGTTATCTATACTGTATAAAAACATACACTGTGTAATTCTCAAGCACAAAATAGAATGTTGCAGATCATATCCATGGGGGGGGGGATGCATGTTACCGTGCAACAGAACCATTTGTGTCAGTCAGCTTTTGCTGTGTGACAAAGAAACAATTTCGCAACCTCTGACTTACACCTCATTTCTCATGAATCTCTGTGGGTGCAGCTCCATGGGGGTCTCAGTCTGGGCGGAGCTGTCAGCCACCTGGGGCACTTTCTTCCCACTGCAACAGCAGCTCAGACAGGCTCAGCCACAGCAGCTGAGATTCAAGCCACCTTCCTGCCACATCTGCTCAGCCCCTTTGGTGAGGCCACGGCTGCCAAGCAGGAAGCCACGAGGGTAGAGCTATCTAAAGTCACTGCAAGGCAGGAAAAAATTGGAATCGACACTTTAACCCATCACATTCCAAAGTGAAGTTCCCCAGGAGGAGGAAAATGAGATTGCCAGAGTGTGGGGACTAATTTGTAATTAGTTCTAATTACTGAAAGACTAGGGGTTTAATTTTTTTCCCACAAAGAACACATTCCTTCTGGAACAAGGCACAAATAAGAAGAGCTCAGCTCTCCCTGACGCCAATCAAAACCCTCATATGAAATGTTCACTGGTTGATGGGCTTGGAGGTCTAGCCGGCCATCTTGAAAAACAGATTCTCCTTTAGATCCTGACCTTAAACCACAAGCAAAGGTTAATTCTAAAAGGATAGGGAACTAAATGTAAAAATAGTGCTGTAAAGCTCATAGGGAGATAATATTTTGAAATATATCAAGATGCCTTTTCTTTTTGTACTTCCTTGGGTGACCTTCCAGCTTCTCTGCCTGAGGCTTGTGGTGCCTGAGGTGGAGGGGGGAGGGAGGAGGGAGAGGGTGGAAAGAGGAGAAGGGAAGGAGGGAGGGAGGAGGCAAAGGAGGGGGAGAAGAGGAAGGAGGGAGGTGGGGAAAGGGAGGAGGAGAGAGGTCAGGAAGGGGAGGAGGAGGGGAGAGGAAGCAGAAGGGAGGGGGAAGGAGAGGGAGGAGGGAGAGGAGGAGTAGAAGGCAGGAGAGGGGAGGAGGAGGAGAAGGGCAAGAATGGACTTCACCAAACACCTGCCAGGCAGTGCCCTCTGCCAAAAGCAGCCTAGTAGGGGTGGGACATGGAGATGTTCCTTCCTTCTGACACCTTCCTGACCAGAATCCATAGTTTTCAGCAAATGCATCCAACACCCTATTCCCTCAGGAAGGCCTTGGTTGGGGGAAGATGNGGGGGGGGGGGGGGGGGGGGGGGGGGGGGGGGGGGGGGGGGGGGGGGGGGGGGGGGGGGGGGGGGGGCTTAGCATAAATTGCACAGAAGAATTGGCCGTGGAAGGGACAGGAGCAGGAGTAGAGGTGGGAATGGGGGAACCAAACAAAAGGTGTCAAATAGTTGGTTGTTTATGAACACATTCGTATGTTGCAAATAGTATAAAAATGTCCCCAACACAATGTACCTTCTGGGTATCAGTTATAGGGAGGAAGAAGGAAGGGGGGTCAAACTGGTTAGCATCATTTCATTTTTAAGAGGAATGGGACGCTAATAGTCAACATGTTAGTGTGGGCTGTATCTGGGCGGTGAGTATAAGGTAGGATGCGACATGTTTGGTTTTTTTAAGATTTATTTATTTATGCATACAAGAACTGGGGTACAAGCAGAGGTGTGGGGATGAAAGGATTCACCAGAGACAGAGTGGGGAACAGAACAGGTGAACAGATTGAAGTACACTGCTGAGAGGAGCAGCAGGCGAGGCAGGAGAGGTCTGCTGCGCCTTTGGGTCCCCTCCCTGGCTGGGGATGGAACTCTGTGCTGTGGTGGATGCAGATGCTTCATAGTGTGGTGCTTAACCCTTTGCGCCACCGGGGAGACCCTACATGATTTTCTGTGTTTGGGTGGGTGTCAGGGAAAAAGACAGGGTGGGGTACTATGATGCTTTGTTTCAAAGCACCTCTCTGTGCACACTCCGTGTCAGTGCCCAGGCGTGTGCGCATACACACATCTTGTGCCTGTAGTTGTGTGTGCACATTGTGCTTGTGTGCTGCGGGTTCCTTTGCGTCCACCGCGTATGTGTGAGCACGTGCGCATCTACACATCTGTGGCTGTGTCTACGGTTGTTTGTGTCTCCTAGTGTGAGCCTGTGTATATGTGGGTGAGTCTGTAGCTGGGTGTCTGTGTGTGCTTGCACACCATGGGCAGGAATAAGAAGACTGGCTAGGGCCTCCCTGGTGGCGCAAGGGGTTAAGCACCACACTGGGAAGCTATCAGCAGCCACTGCCTCCTGAGTTCGATCCCCAGCCAGGGAGGGGACCCACATGGCGCAGCAGACCTCTCCTGCCTCGCCTGCTGCTCCCCTCAGCGTGTATCTCAGTAGAGCCACCTGTTCTGTTCCCAGCTCTGTCTCTGGTGAACCCTCTCACACACACCTTTGGTCTACACCCTAGTTCTTATATGCATAAAAAAAAATAAGATAAATCTTTAAAAAAAAAAAAAGGCTGTCTAGACAAACACCAAATCTTGACACACTTCTCTCTGACAAGAGGAAACTGGATTTTTGCTTGTCCTTCTTATATTTTACTATGTTGTTGGGTTTTGTTTTGTTTTGTTTTTTTACAATCATTATGTATTCTTCATTAAAATTTTAAAATAACAATAACAGCAATAAAGACACAGAAACCAAAAATGAGGAGACAAGGACAGACTGGGGACACCTGGTGGGGAGGGGAGGGGGAAGGTTGAGGGAAGATAGGAGCACGAGGGACTGAGGTGATGGTACACTGGTGAGATGGTGATGGGGAATACATGGGGATTACAATTAATGGCAAGTATATGTAAATTTTAAAATATTTTAATAAAAAAATTTTTAAATAGTTTTCAAAAAACAGTCCAAAGTTTTACAGGAAAATGCAAGGAATTTACCAGCAGACCCTCAATGCCCTCCAGCTCTTCTCTTTGCCTCCAGGGCCCCCACCTGTGATTCCTCCACCCCCAGGGCCCTGAGGACAGAGGAGCCTGGACACTTCCTAACCCAGCCCTGGGGCCATGGCCCAAAGCAAGCAGGACATTTCACTGAGGTTTTGCGTTTTATCTTTAAATGTTAGGCAACTTCTCCCTTTAAAACTGAATATCTTTATCTTATTTATATAATGGGGGGGGGGTGTGCCCTGAGGTTTTAACCCCCATGAGTGAAGAGAGGTGAATGCTTCAGGGACTCCACCTCACTCACCCTCCCCAGCTCCTGAGCGCCCCCTGTGGGTGAGGACTGGGCCAACAGGCTTGCACTTGGGGTGGGGGCCCCTGCAGCCCAGTCGCAGGCTCCTGCAAGGCCCCTATTCAGAGGAGCTGAGCATCATTTCCCGAACACTTCCAGGGGCTGCCACGTTGAATTCTCACAGAAACCCCACCCACGCGGTACTGTCCACCAGAGGACACTGAGAGTCCAGGGAGGAGTCCAAAGTCACCTAGCTGGACTGAGACTTCCAAGTCCACACCTTGCACAGAACACGTCCCTGCAGGACGGCGCAAGGAGAAGGGACTGTCTGTGACCCATAGGGCTGGTGAGCCATCTTTGGCCCAAGCAGGGGGCCCTGAGCGCGGTTTCTGTCCGGCCAGAAGCAGCACTCCTCTCTGTCCACTCCTTTCCCCTCGGAAGGTGAGAAACAGCTGCAGGGCCCTTGGTTCGTCTCCCCAGAGCCACTTGCAAGGTCATCGGGAGCCAGCATGGCAGCCGCCAGTCACTTAAGGACAGACTGGGTCTTTAAGACTGTTCTCCCGAGAATCCAGATGAGGTTTATGCCGGACCTGAGAGAGAGCCACTGCCCGTCTCATTTTTCTGGAAATCTTCTCTGCGCTGCCGCCCCATTGAGAGCCATCCTTGGGGCTGCCTTTGCAATTCTTCCCAGTGTCAGGTGCCAGGTCTGCAGAGACCACCTGTCCATCCGAACCCCGGCTGCTGTTGACAGCTGTGACATCCCCTACATTTTGAGAGGCTGGAGGAGGCAGGATCTGGAGGCTCCACTAATGCAGCTCTGGAAAGAAGAAAGAGCCCTAAACGGAGCCCAAACGAGAGGGGGCAGCAGGCCTGGAGCCAGGGGCTGGCTTGCCTGCCTGGAAGTGCTGTGCCAGGTCACCTCCATGTTTGGGGCTATAGTTTCCTGGGACCCTAGAAGGACCTGGAGAGGCCTCACAGCCTTAAGAGTCTGTGGTAGGTGCCCCTCTTCCCTGTTTAGCAACTACTCCCTAGTTCAGGGTTCTGGTCAAAAGAGCTTCATCTTTGGGGCCCCCCAGCCCCAAATACAAATTCCATCTGATCAGACTTCCCTCAGGCAGTCAGACTACCCCCTGGGCAGAACTACAGCCCCGCCCAGGACACGCAGGGCTAAACCTGATTGGTCCAAACCGATCCCTTTCGCAGGGATTGGCTTGCAAGTTGGCACGTGACCCAGTTCTAGCCAATGGGAGATGACACAGAGTGCCCTGGAGCGGGTGGGGGGGGGGATGATTTCCTTGTTTTCCATAAGGGCCCATAGGAGTGAAGCGCTGGGCGACATTCACCAAGAGTCCAGAGAATCCACATTGGAGACCAGAGATGAGCTGGGGCAAGGACCGGCCGACGTGCTGTGGATGGCGGAGGAGAGTGGACCAAGCCAGGGTCCTTGCCTCAAAAGAGCTACTGGGGGCCTCCCTGGTGGCGCAGTGGGTTGAGCGACGCACTGTGAGGCAAACCGCAGCCACTGCAGCACGAGTTCGATCCCTGCTGCCGGCCAGGGGGGGGACCCACATGGCGCAGCAGACCTCTCCTGCTGTGCCCGCTGCTCC
>JAGFMF010011389.1:2141686-2179819 GCA_019455555.1 Galemys pyrenaicus
CCCGCTCTCTGTGGTGAATCCTCTCACCCCCCACACCTCTGGCCTGTACCCCAGTGCTTGTATGCATAAATAAATAAATCTTAAAAAAAAAAAAAAGAGCTACTGAACCAACTCTTGGCCTGATATGCCTCCCCCTTGCCATTATGTGTAAGAATCCGCTTTCCTCATCCTGAAGCCATCGCTGAGGTAGGTTTTGTTACTTGCGCAATCACATGAGAACACTGAGGTTTCTCTTGGGGAGAAAGGCTCAGATGCAGAGAACTGAGCATTTTAGGGGGTTCCTGCACCCCTGGAGGCCACGCCCAGGCCACCACATTAGATGTGAAGTCTTGGTCTCCTCTCATTGTCACCTGGATGCTGGCTCCGGGGAGGACATTAGATTGGTTCTGAGCAGCACACCTGGGCTGCAGGTAAAAGGCAGGGAGGATAGGGTGGCCTCGAGCACCAGGAGACAGTCCCTGCTTTTGCTTTTGCCGAAAGCCACAGGTGCCCTTCGAGCAGGGTGGCAGGACAGGGCAGAGCGCACTGAGTGGGCTGGCTGGCTGTGGTCGCCAAGGACGGGCGGGGGCAGCCTGCCTCTCTGGCCCCCAGGCCCACTGGCAGCTCTCCTCAGGAAATGGATTGGGCTGGCTGGCCGATGGGAGCTGGCTTCGGGGAAGGTGACTGCATAGCAGTCTGATGGTTCCTCACTCCCTGTAGTCTCGAGTTGTGGGATCTTAACCAGGAGGAGGGAGGAGTGGAGGGATTGCAGAGGTGGAGACAGAGACCAAGTAGGCATCAGATTGCTATCTCCAGGCCAGGCTGCTTAATCCCAGTCCAGTCAGGGACCACATCTGAGCCTGAAGTGGGCACAGACCCAGGAAGGTCCGCCTTTCACCCCAGGGGGTCTGGGGTTGGAGTTGGGGGGAGGGCGCTCAGCCCAACACCCCAGCCCCTCCCCCCCAGAGGACAGCACCTGCACGCCTCAACCTATTCATCTGCTGGTCTGTCCAAGATCTGCTTTAAAAGCAGGTGCTGGGGTGTCCCGTGCTCATTTTGCTTTCCTTACAAAGGTCCTAATTTTTCAACGTAGTCTGCACAACAGCAACGAACACACTGGAAAAAAACAGCAAAATTACACTGGAAGTCACTTCAAACATCTGGAGCCCCCAAGGTCTTCACCGCAGCTGGAAGCAGGGCCTGACCTGCTTCAGGCTGCACATGAGCACGTGCAAAGGAGCCCCACAACAAGCACAGGTTTAGACCCGCTTTTTAAAGGATGAACTGTAATGGCTTAAGTGCCAGTCCAATCGACGATAACGCAAGTTACGTTCCGATCAGGCTCGTACCTGATGTTGGCTCTTGGGCCACAGTAATGAAACACAAGCTGTTTCAAATGCTTTCAGCACTAATACTCTCTTCATTTTTTAAAAAGCCTCACCATTACACTATATGCCACAGACATCTCCTATGCCTATCACAGCCTGTGTCCGAGTCTCTCCATGTAAAAGGTGGTTGACATTTAGCCGGGAACTTTTAAAACACTTGAGAATAAATTATGACCCAAACTTACTCTTCTTAATGACACGTATAAAGTTCAGCTCTTTAATAAAAGGATTCCGGAATAAGAAAACAAAGCTTCTCAGCAATATGAAGGAAATAAAGGTCCTTCAATATTAAGGAAATAAGGTCAGTTCTTGTTTCGATTAAATTGGGCATTCTGAATATAGTTAGTATAAAGTGAAACTCTTAAAAAACATGTAGGAATTTAAAATAAAGTAGAACATCCTATTTCCAGGGTCATGGTACCACGGTGAGATGTGTCTCTTGAACAATGACACTTAGTATCTCTGTAGTTCCATGAATACTTTTGAAGTGTCATATTAAAACCAATCTCGTGGCCTTGAGGCAAAGAGAAGCAATTAGTCTTGGAGTTGTGAATAAATAAAAATCCATTTATACACCCGTCCTTGACATGTACCTTGCAAATCTTAGAAACTTCATCTAGTGGGAAAAGAAATGTTAAATCATGAATACCAATACTAATCACACTGCTATGTGGCTTCCTAAAACAGTTTAGTTTATACCAATCTTTTAAGTATTAATTTATATGTATATATTCATCCATATCGAACAAAAAACAAAGACACTCTAGCAGGCGCTTCCGTGGAGAGGGGGAGAGGAAAGAGGGAGGCTGAAGGCCATCAGAATTCGGGTTTTATTGGGTGGGTGTTCCCCAACACTAGCCTGATGCATTTTCTACCCCAAGCACGCAAAGGGGAGGGGTAAGTTTCTGTCCTTGAACTTCAGGATAGCCACACCTGCGCTCCTCCATTTGTGACCCCAGTCAGTATTTACATGAAGGCTCGGGAGGTCTAAGTGTTTGGCTACTAGCTTCACTTTTATTTTGAGTCCATTCCTTCGGTGTTCCCAGGTCTTGCACGGCCCTGGGGAGATGTGGGTAATCACGAGCAGGGCGCATGGAACAGACCTGGCCTGGCCGGCTGTCTGGCTGGAGCTGGGAGCCAGAGGCCCTGGGACTGCCGGGCGTGGGGAGCAGAGTGGGCAGTCCGTGGGCTGTACCGGAGCCGCTGCACAGATCCCTGACCTACTTCTAGGGCCCCTTTCTGTTCTAAGAGATGCTACAATTCCATAAATTAAGGAAATTAACTGATGGGGCCTGCGGCATCTTTGTAAGCTATTTAAATCTATAAATTTACAACATCTTCTGCATATATCAAGTAATTGAACTAACTGCGGGGATGTAACTTTAATGAGAAAATTTCCCCCTTTGCCTGTAGTTTCCAGCTCGAAAATAAATAAATAAAAAAATAAATAAAACCTTCCCTTAGGACGAAAGTTTCGGCGCTTTCCCGCGTACAGAAGTTACGGAGGCGCGGTCCACACGCCACAGCCCCTAGTCGCCGGAGCCCTACACTTCATCGGTTCTGGCACCGGCGCCCCTCACCCCGCCCCCGGCCAAACCCGAGCGCCCCCAGTGAGTGGGGCCGCTAGAGGGCGCCCAGGTCGGGCAGGACCTGGGGTGAGGGCTCCGCGCGGCTCGCGGCCGGAGCGCACCCGCCCTGCAGCTGGCACCGGGCTGTGTCCCCTGCGTCCCTGGCGCCGGACGGGGGCGCAGTGCAGGCCGGGCGCGCTGAGGCTCGGTGCTGTTTCCTAGGAGCTGGGAAATGGTCGCGGAGGAGGGCCGGGCGGGGCGCGAGGGGACGAGGCGAGAGAGCAGGGGAGGAGCAGGCAGGAGAGAAGGAAGGGGCAGCCTGCTCGAGGGCACGGAGGGGCGCCCCGGGCGCCGGGCCCGACGCCGCGAGGAGGCTCGGCCGCGGACACCCCCCGCGCCGCGCGCGGGTAGGAAATGGCGCGCCCGGCCCCCGGCTGCCGGCGGGGCGCCCCCCGCGCGCCCCTCCCCCGCGGCGGCCGGCCGCGTGTCCGCAGACGTCACGGGCGGCGCGGCTCCCCGGAGAGGGGCAGCGGGCACAGACCCGCGGGGGCAGGCCGGCAGGGGGAGGGGCGCGCGGCCCCCGGCTCCGCTCCAGCCCCGGCCGATTCGCAGCCCAGTTTCTCCCCAAGTCCCGCCCCTGCCCCGGGGCGCCGCGGCGGCGGCTGCTCTCCTCTTTGTAACCGAGGAGTCAAGAAATGTGAGAAACGTGCCCTGTGTTACTTATTTGGGAGCCGAAAATTTATGCCCAGCTGAAAGCGCCCGGGGAAATATTACATCAGATGAAATGACAATGATTAAAATCAGCCTCTCCCCGCCCCCCGAGCCCGGAGGAGGCCCGGGCGCCGCGTGGCCGGCCGGCGGGGGGCGGGGGCTGGGCGGCGGAGGGCGCGGGGCCGGGGCGCTCGGCTCCCGGGAGGGTCCTGGTGGCGGCCCGGGGGCGGCGCGGGCTCCGGGGGAGGCGGGTGGGGGCCCGGAGAGGAGTGGGGACGGCGCGTTTTTGTCGCCGAGCGCGGCGGGCGCGGGCGCGCGGAGCTAATTGCGACTCTAATCCTCTGCCCCGCGGCGCAGCCGAGCCCCGAGCCAGGAGTCGCCGCGCGCTCCCGCTCGCGCTGCCGCGCCGGGTAATTTGGAGCCGGATCACTGCCCTTTGCGTCCGGGCTCGGGCGCGGCGGGGCGCGGGCTGCCGGCCGGGGCGGGGGCCTGGGCGTCTCGCGGGCGAGCCGGGAAGGCCGCTGGAGAGAGGCGGGCGCGGGGAGGTGGGAGCGGCGGGAGGGCAGCCGGAGAGCGGCGCGAGGAGGCGGCGGCGGCGGTGGCGGCGGCCGCGAGGAGGGGAGGAGGCGAGGGGAGGGCGGGGAGGGGAGGCCCCGGCGCGCCGCGCCGCGAGGGGCCGCGCGAAGCGGGGGCCGGGGCGGGAGGGGTGGGTGGGGGGAGGGTTGGGGGCGAGAGAGAAAGTAACTCCAGGACGAGACCGGAGCGACCCGCGCGGCGAGCACAGGCGGCGAGGCTGAGCCCGGCGCCGGAGACCGGCTGCTGCGGGGGGCGGGGGCCGCGTCGGAGTCGGATCCGCCGCTCGGGCTCCGAGGTAAGCCCCGCGCGGGCGGCTGCCGCTCAGCGCCGCGCACCCCTGTCCCCAAAGTGGTTGCGATCCCGAGAAAGTCGCCGGGCCGGGGTTCGGACCTGGGCGGGGGCGGCGGCTTTGTCCGGGTGCCGGGCGGCGGGGGCTGGCGGCGCGGGGGCACCCAGCACAAAGGCCTGGCGCGAGAGGGGGGCTTGCCCACGTGGGTTGGCCCTGGCCCGGGGGGGACCCTCCCCACGCGGGCGGGCGCGGAGCTTCCTGCCGCGCGGGGCGGAGAGTGTGTGAGTGTGTGTGTGTGTGTGTGTGTGTGTGTGTGTCGGCGGGGGCTTGCAGGTCTGGGTGCTCGGGCCTCGGTGCAGGGCCGAGCGCCCTGCAGGGCCGGCGAGTTTCCGGGGTCAGCACTCAGCCCTCGCAGCTGGGGCTTCGGGGTGGACAGGGCCCGGCTTGGCGCCCAAATCAGAGAGAAAGTCTCTAACGGGACAGATGTTCGTCCCTCTGACGCCCACCCCACGACTAGGAAACGGGACGGGAGGGGCGGGCACACTGGTGGTGGTGCCAGGCGCGCAGGGTTTGGGGGCCCCAGGCAGGCAGCGGGGAGACCAGATCGCCGCCTCGGATCGGCGTTGCCATCGGGCACTCCCGGACTTGGACGCGCGCACCGGGGTGCACACTGGCAGACACCCATCCCGCCCGCCCACGTAGCCCGGGAGCCTTTCGGTCCTCCCGCGACCCCCACCCCGACCGCAGAGGGATAAGCTTCAAGTTTTTGCTCCTCGTTTCACAGTGCATGAAGGAATTTAACTGCACGAGTGAATAACAGCATTAGTTTCAATTAATTTTTTTTTAAATCCCGGCAACAATAAACTTTGAGAACAAAAGCGCTTTTACGTCCTTAATTAGGCGAGCTTCCCATCTGTGGTCTCTAAGTGTCTGCCTCTTGATTTAACTTTGTCCTCCGCCCCGCCCCCGCCGCACACCCCTCCCCGCCCTGCTCCGCACTCGGGGTTCCAAGGCCACCCCGCCCCGAGGCTCTGCGGGCCTTGGCCCGCTGGCTCCCGCCGCCCCGAAGTTCTCTCCGGCCGGCGGGCACCGGCGGGCACCGCGGCCGGGCGACGGGGCCGGCGCGCACCAGGTGGCCCGCCCGCCTCCCTCTGGGCCCACCTCCCGGACAATTCTGCAGGCCCCTGGCACCCTGGCCCGGGGCTGGCGCCCAAGGCACGGAGCTGAAGGGAGCTCGCTAGGCGCCTTCTGTTTACCTTTTATGGTTAAAATAACAGCTTAGCAGAGAAGCGACTTCACGAAGAAGCGATTTAGTGAAATCGTCTCAAGCTGCCGCAGCTCAGCCAGTTTAATCACCCCCAGAGAGCTGAACAACTGCGAGCACAATGGGACACAAAATCATTTTGTGTGTAAATGAGCGTGGCATTCTGCTTGCTTCCCTCTGCTCGGGCGGGCGGGGCTCGGCTGCGGGCGGGCGCGGGACCGGGTCTCCCGCCGCAGCAGCTCGGGGGAGGAGCGGGTCAATACCCTGCCAGTTTGGAGACCTGCGGGCCCTGGAGCGGGCTCCCGCCCAGGCTCCTGCAACAGGCGGTTCTGCAGAGCCTCGGGAGGGCGGTGGCCGCTGGGACCCGGTAGTGGGTGGATGCTGGTGCTGGAGGAATGAACTTGTGTCTCTTACTGCATCCATTTCTGTGCTTCTGACCTCAGGGGAGAGGGTCCTCTGTCACGGATGCGTCTGTTCGAGAGAGCGCTGGAGGTTCGAGTCAAGGCGTAAAGCCTGGGGCTTCCAAGGGTGAGTCTTTTGGTTGGCCATGGTTGTGCTTGCAGCTAAGAGAGACGGGGTGCAAAAAGGACCTAGCAGCTTCTGTGATGGGCCCCCGGTGCTAAATGACACTTCTAGTTCCATCCTGGGTGTGAAGACCTGGTGCAGTCGGGAGCTGATGGATTTCCAGGGGAGTCCTTCCAGGGGGTGCCTGCTCTGGTGCCTTCCCTTCTGACTCCTCCTCGGGGGCAGGGTAACCCATTCCTGAGATCTGTTTTGGTTTCTCAGAACTTCCTTGAGATAAGTGACCTGATTTTCTTTTTTAAGAGCATGGGAACTCAGGAAGGTCCAAGCACCGAGCTTGGAGGAATTAAAGTCGGTGTGTGCTCACAGCGGACCCCTTCCCGCCTTCATGGCAGGGAACTAACTGGCCAGGACACCAAGGGCACAGCCCGTCCTAGGAGAGGAACCTTGGCTTTGCAGGATTTGATTTTCATTGGAACTTGGTCCACGGTTTAAAATTGGATGTTGAATTTCAAGCACAAAGTCAGTCTTTAAGGGAGGTTGCTCCCTCAAGGGGAGCTAAGTCCTGGTTAACTTCTGGAAATCAGTTGGCAGCAGGAAGAGGGGGGAGTGATAGTGGTTTACAAACCCCCCTCCCACCTCAGTGCCCCAAGTCAGTGGAAGGAGCTAGAGAAACCTGCTATTCCCCCCACCCGCGGGCTCAGGGCCTGCAGAGCACCCTGTGGGGGCTTCTAGAGACTGAGGGGTGATGTCATTTCAGGTGGTGGTGGTGCAGCCCCCAAACTCTTGGAGGGGGAGCGCAGGACAGAGCATCCATTTGCTGAGCTCCCTGTTTCCTTCTGGCCAGCTCTCTAACGCCTTGGGGGACACGATCCTGAGGGGTCTGGAATACATTAGGCGCAGACAAGAGTCTTCCAGGGGTCTGGGGAGAAACTGCCGAGGTGCAGGCGAAGCAAACAAAGACAAGTTTCCTCTATGACGAGCCAGGAGAGTTGGCTTCCTAAGTGACTTTCCCGCTCCCTTGTGGCCCAGCTTCTGCGTAAGGAGGCTTCTCTGTGTCTGGCCAGTGGCAAAGTGCATCCTAACACCTGGGGGCGGTGCTGTGAAACAGACCCTGGGCTCCCCAGCCCGTGGAAGGTGGGGGACCCTCCCCAGACTGTGGTCCACGAGGCCCTGCTGATGCAAGAGGAGACACGCTTGGTAACATGGCTCTAGACCAAAATACCAGGAAAATCAGATTTGTTCTGAAACATTTCGGGGCAATAATGGTGAGCATATGTTTCGGTGCTGTCATTAGCCGAATTAGCAGACATGGAGCGCCATGAAAATGCTCGCAAGTGTGCGCGAGTAATCTGCTCCAGCCCCGGGGGCTTGCTTTGGGATGTGGAGACAGGAGAGCAGCAGGGGGGACCTGGGGAGGCTCGTGGGGTGGCGTGGGGTCCCGCGGAGCGTGTGCAGAAGGCATGACTCCGAGTGCCTGAGCTCGGTGGGAGACGGGCGCCCGGGACTCCCGAGGAGTAAAGCCCCGTCTGCTTTGCTCTGTGCTTGTGCAGATACTCTGGGCAGTGATGGAAGCCTAGATGCCTCACCGGAAGGAGCGGTCGAGCGGGTCCTCGCTTCACGCCCAAGGCAGCACTGGCACCGTGGTGAGAGCCAGGGGGTGGGCAGGGCAGGGCAGGGCTGGCCGCCCCCTCTTCGGCCGCGCGGCTTTGGAGAGATGGCTGTTGACTGACTGTGCGATTATATATTTTTTGAAACGAAAATGCTCTTAATTTGATGTGAAATTTACTCCATGTATAAAACTCAGCGCCTTAGGTGCTGAGGAAGTCACTAATTTAGAGGTGTCTCGTTACTGAGACAAACTTGCAAAAACCCCTGAATCCCAATTCACAAATTGGTGATTCGTTTGTCAGGGGATATTTCACATCTAACACATAAGCCCGCGACCTTTAATTAGAATTTTGCAGTTTGTTTTATGCCCCTGGAGGCTGACACCTTGAAATTTTTTTTTCTTGATTTCTTATTGCTAATAAGCATCTTTCTTTTCCCCTCTGGTACTTTGAAGAAAATGATGCAAATACACTTAATTACAGTGGTGGACATAATTTGTCAGCTGAATATGTGATCAGGCACAGGCAGAGTGATCTGATTAGATCTGTGATCACATTGGCATAAAGGGAGGGCAAACTCTCCTCTCTGCCTCGTTTCTTCTCCAGGAGGGAGGAAGCATGTCCCGGTTGTCTCTCACCCGGTCGCCCGTGTCTCCCCTGGCCGCCCAGGGGATCCCACTGCCAGCCCAGCTCACCAAGTCCAACGCGCCCGTGCACATTGACGTGGGCGGCCACATGTACACCAGCAGCCTGGCGACCCTCACCAAGTACCCCGACTCCAGGTAAGAGGGCGCCCCCACCAGCACCAGGGACGTGGGCAGCCTCTGCGGCCCCTTGGGACTCTCCAGGGCCTACCGCTCACGCAGACCCGGGGCGGGGAGCCAGGCTCGGGGGGCTGCGTTAAAGGCTGCTCTGTGTAGGGACTGGAGACCCTGAGCTGGTGGCCCTGGTGGCAGTGGGTGGGGCTCCCGGCCTGCTGGCGGAGGGCATGTCTCGGAGCCACCCCCTCCTGAACTCTGCAGCCGCTGGGCAGCTCGTGCCCTCGGGATCCCTTCGATGAGACTCGGGTCTGGCCTGAGCGACTCTACTTTGTGGTGCTGCACTGGGGGACGTAGTGTGCTTTGCTCGTCTGGCCCTTGGGGAGTGCATGAGCGGGACGGTGGGGGCCTGCATTTTGCCGTCTTTGGGTGGCCGCTGCTGGGCCCTCCAGGCTGCTCTGCAGTGACTAGGGCCATGCAGGTGGGGATAAGCTTGAGCCCCCTCCGTGGATGAAGCTTCCTGGGGCCCCCCTACAGGGCACCCCACATTCACCAGGCTCCCTGGTGCTTCTGACTTCTGTGGGAGGTGCTGGCCGCTGCCCACGTCTCCGCTCTTGCCTCTCGGGCATTTCCCTCCAGGGCTGACCTGGTTTCCCTCTCAGCAGGGCTGACCGGGTCTGGGGCTTCTGAGCAGCCCCCCAGGGTAACGTGGTGCACTGCTTGCTGAACTAGGGGTACTGGCTCCTGGCACTGCTGAGCGGGCACTGCTCCCTGGTGCCCTGGGGCTGAATCGCATGAGGGGCCAGACTGCCGGGCGCTCCCCCTATTTTATATACTTAAAATAAGAAGATTAACTAAACCCCAGACACCGAGGGTCAGGGCTCTCTCTGGGAAGCCGCTCTGTCCGGCTCCTGGTGGCTGCCTGCGCGTGGCGGCGAGGACTCGTGGTGCATGGAAGTGGCCGCTTTGGGGCTTGTCACGGGCCAGGGGGGTCCTCCCTGAGGGCAGGAGTGCTCCCGGAGAAGGAGGTGCTGGAGCTGGGCGCAGGTCCAGGCTGGAATCGAGGCTGCAGGTGGCGATCAGGACGTCAGTGCCCAGGGCACCGGTGACCCTGGGGGGCCTTGGGGGAGGGCCGCCCAAGGCCGTGTCAGCAGCAGAGCCTGAGCGCTGGCGAGTGCCCTGTCCAGGGCAGGAGGTGGACTCTGCGTGTTTCATTTCATGTGGCCTCGCGCGGCGTTCCCGAGCTGTCTGAGATGGATCATCCCTTAATCACTTGGTGGCGTTCGTAAGGGAATTTCATAAAACCCTCGCCCACCACATCTCTGGAGAGCATTTCCTGACATCAGACTCTGGCCCTTCTGGAAAAGTCGCAGCCCAGAGCTGCTGGCGAAAGAGGGGACTGCCTCGCTCTGGTCCCCAGGCTGCTGCTGCTGCTGCAGGCCAGGGTGGTCCCCTCCCAGACCCACATCTCCTCCCACATCCTCACCAAGGCTACGCTTGCTGGGGAGCTGGGCCTGCCCCACCTTCTTGCCTGTGGGACCCTCCACTGCAGGCTGCGCCCAGAGGGGGCAGCTGTCTGCATTCTTCCCTGGGGCTGGGGCTCTGGCGGAATCTGTTCTTCTCTCTGGGCAGCCTCTGGAGCCCCAGGCCTGAAGCTCTAGCCTGGAGGTGGGGAGGGGAGTGGACTGTAGAACAATTGGGGATGGGGGTCACACTGGACTTGGTAAGTGGATGGGGCAGCTGTATTGCCAAGGGGTCCCGTCCCCCATCTTTCATCCTTCTTGGAGTGATTTATTAAAATTAAAAAGTTATTTTTCCCCAATCTGGAAACAAAGACAGTCCCTCACCTCGTGAATTGCCTGAGGTTGCAGAATTAAGAGTGCTCAGGTCACCCCAGGATTCTGGATATTAGCTTAGTTGTACCCCAGGCCCCCAAGTTCCTGTGCCTGCAAGCCAGGCCTGGGCGTCTGAGTTCTAGACTCTCACACGAGGGGAGTTTGGGACAGCCACGAAGTTTGGGACAGCTTTTGGTCCTCGCTGGGAGCCCGCTGGGCACCGCCAGGCCCTGGGCGTGGACTCTGGGCCGCTGCCGGCCCACCTGTCGCTGTTGCTGCCGTGGCCCCACACTTGGGTCCGTCTGGCCTTGGGCAGCGGCGAATTAAGATGACCAGGAGCTGCAGGAGAAATAGGACCTTGCACTGAAACACCCAGGAAATTGGAGCCAAAGTCTAAAGAAAAAGAAAATAAAGAAGATCCCGCATCAGCTGGGCTCAGAACTGGCCGGCTTGTTCCATGACGACTTTGGAAACTGGCACACCAGACCCCACAGACTCCCTCACCGGGGTGGCCTGGAGCGAAACCAAGCCTGGACCCTGGAAGTGACTGAAGGTTTCTTGGTGGCAGCTGTCCTAATCTACCTTCAGCCCACTCACCTTAGCCCCCGAGGGCGTGCAAGTTCTTCCAGGGTGTCACTGGACCGCAGGAGGCTACAGCTGGCCATCCAGTCCTGGAAAAGGAGGCTCAAGAACCTCCGAGCCTTGGACCAATAAGACAGCCTCGAACCCAGCTGCCCTGGCATGGACAGGCCGGGAGTCGCCTGGACCAACAAAGGGCCTGGAGCCCCAGCCGGCCCTGACCTCACCCTGCGATTACGGCCAGGCCAGGCTAGGCGGCTGAGGTGCCCCGAGGGAGCCCTCCGCTCTGGCGGAGGACTTTGCTCAGTCCCCTTGTCTCCAAGGATGCTGGCTGGCCCTCGTTCTGACGTCTGAATGGCCACGCTCTGCTGAGGCCAGGCTTCGGGGACTTGGAAGACTGGCCCAGGCCAGGGAGCTCACAGCTTCCAGCAGGTCCGTGTCCCAGCACACGGGCACCAGGCCTGGGAGGTGCTCAGACCCCGTGCCTCGGGGTCTCTGGGCTAAGTCGAGTCTGGGTGTCTGCAGTGCCAGCTCCACGGACCACGGACAGCTTGCCCTGGACTGCCCCACTGGGCCCTGCCCAGCGTGAGAGCAGGTGGCTTGGTGGCTATTCCACACCTAGGCAGCCCTCGGCTCCTGCCCAGCTCGCGCACCTGGCACACACCAGCAGGCAGGGCCTCAGGACTTTGTGTGGACAGCAGTGCGGGCTGCTGGGGGCGAGAGGAGCACCCCTGGAAGGTCCCTGCCACCGTGGGCAGAGCATGGCGGCTGAGACGTGGACTCCGCTGGCTGGGCCGCAGGCCAGGTCTCGGGCTGGGCTACACTTCTCCCTGGCCGGGCGGCCAGGATCTCGCAGGATGCGAGTGTGTGCACTGCTGAAGGGCGTCTGGAGATGCCGCCTCCAGAGGGGCCCCTCAAACTGCCTCTGGTTCCCCAGTCAGGCTGGCAGCTGAGCTCATCTTTGGAGCTCCTTGCTGTTGACAGCCTGGGGCCTGCAGGAAACGAGGCAACCAGAGCCTGCAGCCTGCGTCGTGGTGTGGGGCCAGCCCTGGCTCAGGGCCGGGAGCTCCCCGAGTGGATGAGGACGGGCTCAGGGGCTTCCTGCAGGTCCCTTCAGGGGACAGTGCCGGGACCTGTTCCCCTCCTCATGTGCACGTGCCCGGCACGTGTGCACTTGAGTGTGTGTCGCGTGCACGCTGCCAGGCAGTGTGCTGTGGTTTCCTGAGGGTCTGTGGCCGTGCGTCTGGTCAGCGGGCTGCTGTCCTTTGCCTGGCTGCTCCGGGCTCAGCCTGTGATATGTGTTCCCAGAGTGGGGACCGTGGGACCCCCATGCGTGGTGCCCGAGTGTGGAAACGGCGCTCGCCCGTGGGGCTCGGATGAGCATGTGGGTGGCCCGGGCCTGCTGTGGCTGGTCTGCGCTGCTCGGGGGGTGTGACTGCAGCCTGGGGGGTCTGACGGTCAGCAGGAGTTTCTGGGTGGCTCTGTCTGGCGGGGTGTGTGTGCGTGGGGCGAGGCGGCTGTGCGTGCGTCTCCCTGTAGTTTTCCAGGTCTGTGGACGTGTGTCTGTGGGCTGGCGGGTGTGCCCGGCTGGGTGTGGCTCTCCGCTGCGGCTTGCTGGTGTAGGTGGGGTGTGGGGCCTGTGCCGGTTGTCGGGCTGGGTGTCCTCTCCGACTGTGGCCTGGCAGCACCGGCGTGTGCAGACCTCCGTCAGGCTCGGCTGGCCCCAGAGCCACCCGCACCGCCCCCTTCCCCCTGCAGCAGGGTGTGCCCGAAGTGTGAGGGCGGGGCAGGTGGACTGGCCTTCCATCAGAGACCCCCCACCTCTCCTAGAATCAGCCGCCTCTTCAACGGCACCGAGCCCATCGTCCTGGACAGTTTGAAGCAACATTATTTCATCGACCGGGATGGGGAGATTTTCCGCTACGTCCTGAGCTTCCTGCGGACATCGAAACTGCTGCTCCCAGATGACTTCAAGGTAAGTCCGCAGCCAGCGGCTCCCCAGCGCTGCCTGCGCGGTGGCATTACACAGGGGACGTGGTGACTTAATAAATGGACCCGCGGTCGTCATGGCAACCATAAAAAGTTAAACGATGAAGCCGAGGGCTAAATCAGTTTTTCTAAACTAATTTTGTTTTCTCACATTTTTAGCTTATTTATCAGGGTGTAACAACAATTAAGCGGCAGTGGCGGCACTTACCCTGGTTTAATGCTTGCCGTGGTGAAGGCTGCGCGCACCCGAGTTCCAGGAGTTAGCGCCTCCTAAATCTGTGCCTTGTTGGTGGTTTGCGGGCAGAAAACCCTGATCCAGAGCAAACGCCTTTTAACAAAAACTGCCCCCATGTCTCGGGGTGGGTCTGCCAGGCAGCTCCCCGGTCGAGTCCAGGCGGCCTGCCTCAGTGCTGTGCTCCTGGGGCAGCGGGGAAGGGGCGCAGGCTGGCTGCCACCCAGGTAGCCTTCCCTCCCCCCGCAATCCCCTCTCCCACCATCCCTCTTCCCCCCCCTCCTCCAGCCGCCCCTGGAGGCCCAGGGCCTTGGGGTGTTTTTTCCTTTGGTTGACAACCAGCAACATAACTGGGACTGATCATGCGCTGTCACACAGCACACCCCACAGCATGCACAGTCTGGGGGGAGATAGATGGGAGAGCGGATCATCTATGGGGTGATGCTTCAGAGAAGTAGGGTGTCATAAGGGTGAACCCCAGGAGACCTGGCCCAGGGTGGGGGCTCTGTGGACAATCCACTGCTCTTGGTGGTGAAGGAGGACCTGGGACAGACAGGTGCGGGGCGGGGAGCGTCATTCCAGAACCAGGGAGGAGTCTCACCGGGGGGTCTGGGTTGGGCTTTGAGGCTGCTGGTTGGTGCAGGATGTCGGTGGCGGCTCAGCACGGTCTGAGCGTGGAGGAAGGGCGGTGGGCAGTGGTGTGAGGATCAGGTTTGCCAGAAGGGAGCAGGGGTCGGCGCAGGAGGCCGAGGCAGGTCCTGCGGCTTCGGACTGGGTGGAGGCCCCTAAGATGGAGCAGAGCTGCAGGTCACACTTTCAGGAAAAGATCGGAAAAGGGACACGGGTTGGTGGAGTGAGTGGGTTCACCAGGAGCCTCCCAGCGTGTGACTTGAAGGTGCATGGAGGTTCGGGCTGCGGTGTGTGCGTGCGTGTGTGTGCGCGTGCACGTGTGCGCTCTTAGTGGACAGCTGGCAGGGTGTCAGGTAGAGAGGCTCTGGACCATGGAGCCCACGCAGGGCTGTCTGGTGTGCTGTCTAGCATTGAGAAACTCCAGGGTGGAGAGAGTGAGACCCAGGATGGAGCCAGAGGGACAGGATGGGTCCCAGAATGATGACCAGTCAGGGTGGGGGCCTGTTAGAACTGGGGTTTCCCTCAGGGTAGTTCCAAGCCAGGGTTGGCAAGTGGGAGGGATTTAGGGCCTGCGGGTCAGCTTTGGGGGATGGGCTACCTTGCTTTTCCCCCAGGGGGTCTCAGGCTCACCAGCTGGACTTGAGTTAGCCCAAGGAGTATTACAGACACGGGGCGTCTGCTGCTCCAGGCTGACGTGTGTCTGAGGCACAGTTGGCGTGAGCAGCCCTGGGGGTGGGGGCTGCTGGTGAGAGGTGGGCTTCCCGCCCCACACCCCTCACTGCCTGTGGGCAACTGGCAGATTTTGTTGTTTAATCCTCATCCTCCTGGAGCTGGGGAGCTTTACATGCGTTTACATATGAGGAAACTGAGACACAGAAAAGGTCAGTAACTGACGCTCAGAGGGCCCAGGGCTGGTAGAGGAAGATGCCAGAATCCACCCTGACAGGTCTGTTTTGCCTCCAGGCAAGGACACAGCCTCTGGCTCCTCTGGTGTAGCCTGTAGGTCTTTCTAGAGGCTTCTCCTCCCCACCCCCCAGGGGGAGGAAACCACCCCCAGTGCTTGGGGCCAGGGGGAAGGCCTCAGGGGATCTGGCACAGGTGCACACCGGACTGCAGCTGGACTCCTGCTCCTTGCCCCCAGCTGTGCGCTGGTCAGTCACCCCAGTCCACGCCGCAGGCAGGCCGGGTGGGCTTCCCCGCCTGGTGGGAGGAGGGCCCGCTGCAGCTGGGAAGGGCCGCTCAGGGCCCACCCGTCCGCGCCCCTGCAGGACTTCAGCCTGCTCTACGAGGAGGCGCGCTACTACCAGCTGCAGCCCATGGTGCGGGAGCTGGAGCGCTGGCAGCAGGAGCAGGAGCAGCGGCGCCGCAGCCGGGCCTGCGACTGCCTGGTGGTGCGCGTCACGCCCGACCTGGGCGAGCGGATCGCGCTCAGCGGCGAGAAGGCCCTCATCGAGGAGGTCTTCCCGGAGACCGGGGACGTCATGTGCAACTCCGTCAACGCTGGCTGGAACCAGGACCCCACACACGTCATCCGCTTCCCGCTCAACGGCTACTGCCGGCTCAACTCCGTGCAGGTGAGGGTGCGCCAGCCCAGCCCCCTGGCGCCGCCTCCCGGAAGCCCGGGGCAGCGCAGCGAGACGCAGGGGGGCGGAACCCGCCATGGCCAGGCCCTCCCGTGCCAGCCTACAGAAGAGGCAACGATGTGTCGATGCATAATTTATGTCCCGCTCATAATTAAATGATGGCGCCTGGGGGATGGACTTAAAAAAATTGATCTATGCTTTTTTTTTTCCCCCCAAAAGGCTGTTCTATAAAAATGGCCCAGAGTATTTTCAACAAAGTGTGCTTCATTTGACACCCAGAGTTTGACTGTGGATTCAGATTAAACCTGGGCGATGGAGAGGCAGGTGGGGCGCAGGGAGTGGAGGTGGCCTGGAGCCCCCTCTTTGCTCTGCTGACCTGGGACAGCTGCACCCAGACAGCTGCCCAGAACCTTTCTTTCCCCAGGTGGGGCAGAGTTGGGGAGTCCAAGATGAAGTGGGGCCTGCTGGCCAGCAGCTCCCACTGCCCAAGAGCTGACTCGGCTTCAGGGTTAGGACTGGGTGGGTTTGTGAAGAAACTCCCCGCCCCCTTCGGTCTGCAGGCTGGCGGTCAGAACTTGGTGGCCGCAGCACACAAGTGTCAGATGCACCGGGTCCCCCTCACAGGGCACGGGCCCACGCGGGCAGGGAGGCCTGCAGAAACTCAGCATGCAGACTCCTCCTCCTCGCCCCATCTCCCTGGACTGCTGGGCCCCCAGGCCTCGAGCCATCTGGGACTCACTGCTCAGGGAAGCAGGTGGCTGCCCAGAGGCAGGGTCTTGCTGTAATTGGGGCAGGCCTCAGTGAGGGAGGGGGGCCTGGGACCACATGTCTGGACCAAGAGGGGCAGGTTAGTCCCTGGAAATGAGGGGAGGGCTCCCGGGCACTTTCTGCCTTCCTGAACCAAGACTTAAGGCCCCTGAGGGCAGCAGGAAGGGGCTGTCGACTCAGGTCTGGTCACTCTGTAGGCCCCGGGCCTGTCCACTCCTGTCCCTGCTGTGGCTGCTCAAGTGGCAGTTCTGCAGGGACCTTTGTCAGTGCATGAGACCGAGGTCTTTAAAAGGAGGTACCTGATGCTGGCAGGCTGCCCTCCCAGCACCCCCTGCTCAGCCGCCGGGCCAAGCCAGGCAGGCTCTTCGGCTGACCCCTGTTTCTTCGCCTGCAGGTCCTGGAGAGGCTATTCCAGAGGGGTTTCACTGTGGCCGCGTCCTGCGGGGGTGGTGTGGACTCCTCCCAGTTCAGCGAGTACGTGCTCTGCCGGGAGGAGAGGCGGCCGCAGCCCGCCCCCACTGCCGTCCGGATAAAGCAGGAGCCCCTGGACTAGGCCCCGCCTCAGTGCCTGCCTGAGGCCCGCGGCCCTGGGAACACCCCAGGGACCTGGAAACAGTATTGGGGAGTTCTGCTGCGCCTGCTTAGCGGTGGGCGTGAGACTGAGGGTGGGACTGGAGGGTCCAAAGCCGGCCGGGGTGGCCCCAGCGCCCTGGGTGTCATGGCCACAGGACGTGGGACGCTGCAGGCAGGCCCGCCAAAGGATTGCTGATGGGACTTAGCCGCCCCCGGCGCCACCGCTGGTTCACCAGCCCCTTCCGGGCTCCCCAGCCCGTCACGGGGTCCTCTGAGGCTCCAGGACCTACCAAGAGGGCCGTCGGCGCCCCTCGCTTGCTCCAGAGGAGCCGTCCATCCTTCTCCGTGCGTGGCGGACTTCGTGGGCCTCCCTGTGTCAGAGGTGGCTTATTTTTCTACAGTATTTAAGACCGAAGTGACTATAAGTGCACGAGTCAGAGAGGCTGACGCGGACGGACACTCCTCTATCTGGTGCTCAGTTCTCCGCCGAACTCGCAGCCCGTCCACGCGGCGGGAGAGCTGCAGGCACTGGGCCCCAGGTGCCGGCTCGGTGCAGCTCAGAGACTCCGGGGCCCTGCCCTAGGGACAGGCACGGTGGTGGAGGTGCCCTGGGAGCCGAGGCCTGCCCGGGGTGGGGCTGCTGGGAGGAGGCCGGTGCTGGCACAGGGGGGTGGAGGCTCTGAACTGTCTGATGTCACCTGATACTCTCACCTTCGCTGCTGCCCAGGGCTCAGGCCATGCTGGGCAGTCACCTGACCTCACACCCTGGGGCTCCGGGACACGTCTGCCCGTCTGGACCAGCCACGGGGCCACGCTGCATCCTTACCTCAGGAATGGGCCCCGGGGGGGGGGCCCATCTGTCAGCAGCGCCCTCCGGCCCCCCTGCTCAGGAAGCCAGCTCCGATTTTCCCACACTAATATGCACACTGAATTTTCATGAACTGTCGTTACCCCCCTTTGGTAAGACCCCACACAGGCATTCCTGGGGCTCTTGACCCCAGTTCCAGTAAGGACTGGCCCCAGGGCCCTCCCAGGCCTGCCGTCCCAGGTGACAGGCCCAGAGGCGCCAGTCCCGGCTCTGTCACGCTCCCCCGAGCGCTGGCTCTTCTTGGGTGGACAAGCCACAGAGAACTGCTCAGTGGTGGGGAGCCCTGGCGGCACCCCAGTGCACACCGCCTGTAGACTTGTATACAACTCCTTTAACGTTGTAAAGATGCTGATGTACAATTGTTGTGTGTTTGTGTAAACACATCACGTTCCTAGTTCATGACATAAATGATGCCGTGAAGCAAAGACTGAGGCTCCGTCCTGTGTAGAAGCGACAGCTGGATTCCTGCCTTTGATCTTGTGCAGGGGGGCTGGGGGTGGGGTGCCCCCTTGGTTCCTTCAGTTCCAGTCAAACATGAGGCAGATGCAGTGGCTGGGAGAGGAGCAGGGGCCTGAGCTTGCTGTTTGTCGCAGCCGGACACATCCTTGCCCTCCGCTTGCTCCCTTGGGCCACGTGCTCCGGATTCTGGTTTCCAGCCCCTCGCGGGCTGCAAAGGGGGGAAGGTGTACAGGTGTCCAGGGCCTTCTGAACCCGGCCTGACATGTTTGAGATGCTCTCTCTGCTTCTTGCTCGACGTGCATGTCCTCTTTAGAGCCCCATAGTGGGAGGCGGAGGTGGCCGTCCACAGCCCGGGCCAGCCAGGGGGACGTGCAGCCCCCTAGGTGATCGCCATGTGAGGAGGAGCCGGCGCGGCTCCCGAGGGCAGGAATTTAGACATGCTCATGGAGGCCTCCAGCTTTAATGAGTCCTGTGTTTTTTCTCAAAGCCCTTGCATTCTCACCCGTGCGGCCCTTCTCACAGGCCCGGCCAGGGCCACGAGCCCCGACCTGCCCGAGGCCGGGAGCGCACGCCAGCTGCGCCCGTCTCAGGCCGCAGAGCAGACCTAATTTGCCGGGCAGACCTGCCGGCCTTCCCCTGTGCTTAGCAACGCGCCCGCAGTTGGCACATCTGCATTTTGGCATCTGCAGTTCGCATCTGAGAGGAGAGAAAGTGTTGTGCTTCTTAGAGAGGAAGTCTTGTGAAAACAGCTCCGTGCCGTGTGTGCGTGGAGATTCCCGGTGCGTCGCCGGCGTGGCGTCGGATGGGCGGAGAGTCCCTGACGCCATGGAGCCAGCTATCCTGAGTAAACCATCGTGCTCTCGTGCTGGGGGGAGGGGAGGGGCAGCTACCTTAGCGAGTGTTACTCTTTATTTATTAAATAAATCAGGAAGTACGATTTTACATAAACTGGGGGGTTTCTAATTATAGAGAAACACCATCCTTCCATCGAAGAAAATTCGAATATACCGAGTCTCCATCACCCATAAGGATAAATTATCGAGTCCTTTAAAAATCTCTATTACTTCCTGGAACGGCTGTATTCTAAGTCATCTTCCGGTCAGGTACCCCTGGATCGTTTCTTCTGCTCTTCAGAAACCTCCAAACCTAGCATTTTTTGGTTATAAGCAACTGGACAAAGAGCCCCCTGCCTCCTGCTCCCCCCAGCCCGTGCCAGTGTGGGGAGAACGGGCCAAGGGCAGCAGGTGGTCCCCACAATTGGCACATGTGGGGCTCAGAGCCAGGTGACACGAACACCTTTTAAAAAGTGTGTTTTTGTTTTTTTTTAAATTACCACTTGATTGTGTTCCTTAGAATAAATAAAGGCTATTTTATAAATTACACACCCGGCTCTACTGCCTGGTTTCTAACCCACCGAGGCAGCGACAGAAGGCACTCTGGCTTGGGTGACTTTAGAGCTGTCACTTCCCACATCGAGGACTCCAGGACTAAGTGGACCTCAAGCAGCCCAAGTCCTTCACCTCCCCCGTGTGAGGCTCCTCCTCGGGGCTGGGCCCTAAGCAACTGTGGGGCCCTGAGCACCCAGAGTGTATGCTCCACCTGCCCCAAGCCCCCACTCTGGATTCAGTCTTCAGGGACAGTGGGCCTTTTGCACTATATTGATCTGGCTCGCGTGCAAGTGTGACCCCGAACACCAACGCGTTTGGAAAGGGCCAGAGAAGCACAGGTGTGTGAGCAAGGAGGAGCTATCTGTGTGGAGCCCCGGCTGATGAGCAGGAGGTTGGAAGGTTGCTGCTTTCTTGTCCAGGACATGGACCCCCATGCCGGGATGACCCCACCCCCTGGGCCCTGACCTAGCTGATTGGAGTCATCCTAAGTAGGTGTTGAGATGGAACAGACAGAACTGGGAGGTGTCAGAAAATTGTCAGGTAAAGGCAGAATGCTTGTTCAAATCTGTGAGAAGCTCTAGACAGAGTGGGGTGGGGGCAGGGGCCCGGGGGTCAGCTGCTGGCCTTGAACTTGACACCTGGGCTCATTCAGGGTATTGTAGAGCTGTGACGTCGTGGTTCGAGAGCCATAGCTTCAGAGGATCTTATGGCAAGTGAGCAAATGCATTCAGCCACAGAACTCAGCATAGCACATAACACTGGTCTCATCTCAAAGGTATGAGGATGTGGCTGGCCCTCTTTCCATGCAGGCACCTTCCCCCCAAAACGGGGTGGTTCCATGTAGAGAGAGGCTGATGTCTGACGATGAGGTAGCCCCTGCGTGGACCAAGAGAAAGGAGAGGTTATAGGTGGCAGCCTGCGGCCAGGAGCAAAACCAGTGCTGGCCTCCTAAGTTCTAGAACATCTAAGTGTTCTAAAATGTTCCAAGTGTTCTAAAATACATTTGCAGCGTGTAGAACACATCCAAGTGCTCTAAAATACATTTGTAGCACGACCCCATGGAGGTCTAGGGGTCAGAAAAGAGAGGCTGACTGGGGTTCGACTCAGCCCCTGCCTTGTCCTACCACGCCTCTGTAAATAAAGGGGCATTTTTCTGTGAGTTTTCAGTAAAGAGGTGAGCCCAGCCCCTGGCAAGCACCCCGTGCTCCCCTCCCACCTCCCCTGCCAGCTGGCCCTTGCTCCTGGCTGATGTGGTGCTGGACGCTGGATAGCAGCTGTCTCTGCCCCAAGCCCCAGAGCCGGACAAACAAGGTACCTGCCAGACCCCGGGGGAGCACCGCAAGCCTCAGAGTCCCAGGCCAAGGGTGGCCCCCCTGGGAACGTGCATCCGGGCAATGCTCTCTGGTTCACAGAAGAGCCCCACCCTCCTACGGTGAGTCCAAGAGTGTCTCGAACAGAATCTGTGGTATTTTATGGCCATCACTTTGACTTGAACAGTGTGTCATGGATCTGCCAAGGCTTTGGACCTTGGTTTGCAGGAGGCTCCTGCCTACTGCAATGGTCCTTGCCCGCCCAAGCACCCATGGGTGCCACTGACGGATGGCCAGCCTCTGCAGGTGCTCGGAAGCCGGACAGCCCAGAGGCGAAGAAGACATTCATCTCGCCACGGAATCGTTTACTTGAGCCTCTTTAAAGTTTTCTGGAAGAGAAGCCATATCGTAGGTTTCAAGTTTGCCAGGACATCAACCGTGGGCAACCCCCAAACTCCCTGACCACCAGCCTGGTGGAGCCAACATCTCAGCCTCAGCCCAGGCATCTCTAGAGCAAACCTAGCTTTGGAATTCTAAGGAGACCCAGGGAGAGAAGAGCTAAGGCCCCAAAGGGAGGGCTGGTGATTGGTGCCCCTGGATTTCTGGCTTTACTTCTGCTGGCACAACAGTCAGTCCCACTCTCTCCGGTGGCTGAAGGACCCGCCCCCTTACCCAGAGCTGGTTCCGCCAGGAGAGACTCCGTGGACACCCCACGGAAATACAGCCCTAGCCTGCGGGGGAGTCCCTGGCCTAGCCCCCAAATGCACACAGGCCCCCCACATCCGTGGCCAGCCAGACGCAGGCACGTTGGCGGGGCTGAGGCTGCTCTGGGCCAAGGCGTTCCAAGCTGCCCTTGTCTAGAATGTCACCGGAGCGTCCTCCTGTGTCCTGGACCCGCGCCAGGGCTCCCAAGGAAGCTGCGGTTTGGGGTGAACAGTCTGCTCCAGCGGGGCGGGCGGCTGCTCCCACTCCTGACGCGGGCCACGCCCTCTTGGACGCGCACACACCCCCATTTCCCCCCAGCCCACGGAGACACGCCTCGCCCTGCAGCCTAACAGCAGGAAGGCGGATTTGTACGAGTATCTACAAGGTTCTGGAATTCTCTCCCAGTTGCCACACATATGCGGAGCATAATTGGGGGAGGTTGCGCAACTGCCAGAGAAGCCGGGGCGTGCCGCGAGGGCTCTCCAGGTTCTCATCACAGCGTCCGTCCGGGAGCCTTGGGACAAAGCCAGACGCCAACACTGCCACCTTAGGGTGGCACTCATGGCCCTGCTCCAGTGGGGGAGCAGGGCACTGCGGAAAGCTGGGGCGCCCGGCTTCCTGCTGGGCTGATGGGAGCGAGGGCTGAGCGGAAGGGACCTGCCTGCAACCCCACCCCCAAGCAGCAGCCTCGCCTGGCAGTGCCGCCCCCAGGCCCCCCGGCTGGAAGCACACCAGGTCCTGAGGCAAGGGAGGAGGTGGCACGGGACCCCACCCAACTAAGGCTGAGACTGCCAGCGCCTCCTCCCCCTGGGGCCCGCGCCTGGGCAGCTGGCGGCATTCTCAGTCTCACGGTGCCCCATGGGTGGGTCCAACCCCGGGGCCCAGTGAGTCACTTCCCCAGGCCCTGGAGGCCTTGGTTGAAGGTGCCTCCCTCTCTGGCAAAGCGTCCTTTGTTCTCCTGCTGCCTGAGCTGACAACCCTTCCTCCCCTCGGCGCTGCAAACTTGGGTCCTGTGGGTTTGGCTGCACGAACTGTGGGCAGCACCGAGGTGGGCAGACGGCCGGCCCCGGGGAACTGGTCTTGGGAGGCGGGTGCTGGATTTCTTGCTTCCTCTGTCTTTTGCTCTCTCCGGGCTCAGTGTCTGGGGTTGCTCCCACTTCCTGCACGGGCAGCGGGCTGCAGCTTCAGGAGTGCAGAGTGGGTGCTGCGCCAGGAGGCAGGGTGGGCTGGGTGTGGGCTCCCTGCTGGGCACTACCTGCAGCTGCTGAGCTGCCCCTGCTCCTCTCTGGCCCCAGGAGTGACTCCCTTGATTAGGGAGATCACGCACTGCGCTCTCTTGGTTCTGCTTCCCCCAATGTCCAGGCCCTGGTGCAGGACTCGCGTGGACACCCCACCCAGGAAACCCATCCATGCACCTCAGACACAGCTTCTAGCCCCACACACACCTTCCTGTCCCAGCTGGGGAGGGTAGGGGGCACTCTCTGCCCTGGGTGGTGCCTCCTGCTGGTCAAGAGGACTGTCCCAGCCCAAGCAATGCTCAGATGCCCTCAGCACCAGCCTCACGGCCAGCGGTGGCTCCTGTTTTGAAGAAGTAGCAAAGCCGTTTCTCGAGAAGTTGTGTGCACAAAGAGAATCTCCGGTTTTACTTACAAGGAGCAAAGAGAACATGGGGGACAATCCCCCCACCCAGTGTCTTAAAAGCAGAGAGAAGATGAGCATCGTTTGATGACAAGCACCCATCCACCCTCCCACAAGCACACGTTGGCTACAGTCTGCCAGGCTCTGGGAGGCCTTGTGGTCTAGCACAGGTTGCTGGGAGAAGCCAGGTTCTGGGCCATGTGCGTTTCATGCACCAGCTCCCTGGATCCTTCAACCACATCCACGAAGAAAGAGCAGTCCCGTCTGCAGAGAAAAGGAAAGGTGCCAGCCCCGCTGCTGACTTAGCAGAGCCAGAGGAGCGCTGGCCCCCAAGCCTGTGCTCCTGCCACCACCATCTAAAGCTGGGCTTCCCTGGTGGCGCAGAGGGTTGAGCGCTGCCCTGTGAAGCATCCTTGGCACAGCAGCACGAGTTCGATCCCCAGCCAGGGAGGGGACCCACGTGGCACAGCAGACCTCTCCTGCCTTGCCCGCTGCTCCCCTCAGCAGTGTGCTTCAGTCGATCTGCCTGTTCTGCTCCCCACTCTGTCTCTGGTGAATCTTCTCACACTCCTGGACGCTGGCCTGTATCCCATTTCTTATATGCATAAATAAATAAATCTTTAAAAAAAAGAAAAAAGCTGTGTCCCAGTGTCCAATCTGCTGTGACACACACCTACGAACACAGTGGCATAAAATGACCCAGAGTTATCATTGCCTCGTGCATTGTACTAAACACGGACATCTGAAATGGTCTCACTGGAATACAATGAAGGCATCAACAGAGCTGCATTCCTCTCTGGGGGTTCTAGTTTCTCAGAGAGAATCTGTTTCCTTGCCTCTTCCAGCTCCTAGAGGCTGCCCACGTTTTCCAACCTGTGCCTGCTTCCTCCATCTTCAAAGCAGCATCTCTAAATCTCTCTGACTCTTACTCTTCTAGACTCATGATTACAAGGGCCCACCCAGATAATCCAGGATAATTGGTCCATTTTAAGGTCAACTGATTAGCAACCTTAATTCCCCTTTGCCAGATAACCTCACATATTCAGATTCTAGGCTGAAGCTGTAGATGTATTTGGGGGCATTCTTGTGCCTGCTCCAGCTAGGGAGCAACTTAGTCCACTCAAAAACACACGTACTGGACCCGCCCCGGTGGCGCAGTGGGTTAAGCAACGCACTATGAAGCAAACCGCAGCCACTGCAGCACAAGTTTGATCCCTGCCGCCGGCCAGGGAGGGGACCCACATGGCGCAGCAGACCTCTCCTGCCTCGCCCGCTGCTCCCCTCAGCAGTGTGTTTCAGTCAATCTGCTTGTTCTGCATCCTGCTCTGTCTGGTGGATTCTCTCACCACCCCCACACCTCTGGCCTGTACCCCAGTGCTTGTATGCATAAATAAATAATCTTTAAAAAAAAAAAAAAACATGTACTGTGCCAGGCACAAGTTTAGGTGCTGCTGGGGCTACAGCAATGAGTGAGGAAGACAAAAACTCCTGACCGTGTAGTGTCTACGCTTCAGTGGCGAGAGATAGACAGTAAACAAAATAAGCGGAACACGTCCTAGGTTAGTGCCTGTGAGTGCTGATGCCAAGGGGTGCAGGAAAGCAGGAAAGGGGCTCTGCAGTGTGTGTTGCTGTTTTGGTCAATGTGCTTGCTGGTCATCTACAGTTCGCCCCTCTCCCTGCCCTGTGCCTGGTGCTGACGTCTCGCTCCCCTCTGCTGGGCACAACCGGCGGAAGAGAGTGAAGGGCAGAAGACAAGTGAGCATCCTCCTCCTTTTCCTAACAGCCTTACCCCTCGCAGGAGGCTTTTCCCACGCAGCTCAGCCAGCTCTGAGGATACCTCTTTTCCTCACCCCTTCAAGCTTGAGGGTGTTCACTGTGGCTATCTCCACTGGCCCAGGAGAGACTTACGACCCCTTCCAGTTTCCCTGCATCCTGTCCACACCTTTGTAAATTCTCAGGTTGTCCTAACTGGAGGATGCCACCTGTTCTCCCAGGATGGCTTCTCTGAGCTGGCAACATAGAAAAAGCCCCGGAGAAGGTAAGGAGGAAGGTGTGCAGGTACCTGGTGGAAGAGCATTTGGGGCACGGTGGCGGCAAGTGCAAAGACCCTGTGGTAGGAGAATGTGTGATGTGTTTGAATAACAGCAAGAATGAGGCTCGTGTGACTGGAGTAAGCGAGGGCGGAGGGCACGGATTGAGGTCGCAGGGTTACCTGGGACAGGACAGAAGTCAGGTGTGTAGAGCTTTGGTAGAAGTGCTGCCAGTGCTCCCTGCTCCCCGTCCCCCCTCAAGACTCCCTCTGGATGCACAGACACCCTATGGCTCCCCACTGCCCTACAGCTCTCTGGCTGAGGGCCTCTGCCAGCCACAGGAGTACAGCAGGTCCTTGTGCATCGGGCGCACTGGGGGTAGCACCCTGGGGTGGCCCTGAGCCACTGTGGCGCCTGCCTCTGGTGTTTGACAAACGTGTGGCAGGCTCCAGGGGGGCCCAGAGCTCTGCCGGTTGCACTCTGGTGGCTCGGGTGTAACTGGCTTAGTGACACGCCCCGGAGGGGCTGCCTTCCCTCCCTGTCCCACCTCCTTCCTGCCTTTCTCCCAGATGAACCACTTGTGCTCGGTCCTTATCTCAGCATCAGCTCCTGGAGCACCCCACTTTGGCACCCCCTGGGCCATTCTCAGCACTTTCACTGAGCAGCCAAAGCAGAGTGACAGGGATGAGGGGGACTGAGGCAGAACCAGAAAGACCAGTTCGGTGCCCTTGCCCAGAGGAGAGCAGAGGCGGCTGCAGTGCTGGTGGCCCGGGGAGGTTCCGGACAGGCGCGCTGAGGGAGAACCTGCGTGGCTTGCCGCCTGCTCGCTGTGGTGCACCAGAGACGGTCAAGTGTCTAGTTCGAGGTCTGGGGCCTGAGCAAAGAATAGAGCCGCGTTTTACTGGGGTGAGGAAGCTTGTTGGGGGGAGCAAACTGGGGGCGGCTGGGTCTCATGCTTTGGAAGTGCTGGTTGAGATTTGAGTGAGTGTGGGTGCCAAGTAGGCTGATGGCCAGTGCCCCTGGGGCCGCAGGGAGGCTCCAGGCTGCAGGAAGGAAGGAGCTGGAAGCCCGGCAGGAGACAGAGGATAATGAAAGCCAAGGCCGGGTGAGGTCTCCAAGGGGGTGCAAGTCGAAAGAAAAGGAAGCCTGAGGACTGAGTCCCAAGCACCAACATCCAGAGGTCGGGAGAGACAAAGGAAGGACCAGCAGAGGGGTCCCAGGAGAGCAGCGAGTGAGGCCGGCAGTGGTGGGGCAGCAGTGCTTCGCCTGCAGTCACCCCGGGGCACACAGCCCCCGGCTCGGGGCTGCAGGGAGGAGCACGGGCCCTATGCAGCCATCTCCAGTACTGGGGCTCCTCCAGCTGCAGGCAATAGAGAGGCCGGTGGATTTGATGGCTGCATCGGAGAACGGACAGATCAGGTGTGAGCCGTGAGCTGATTGGTACACGCTCCAATCCGCCATCGGATTGCTAACAGGCCAATCAGACTTGTAGGTGGGAGTCGGAAAGAGGAGATAAGGCAGGGCAGCTTGGGGCTCCCTCTGTGCTTGGGAAGGACTCTGTCCCTAGCCTCCAAAAGAAAGAGGAGACGCCAAAGAGCTTCGCAGAGAAGCCTCAGAGGCCAGGCTGGCTGCGCCTGCCTCCGACCTCCCTCCGGCATGTCCTGGAAGGAGCACCAAACGCCCTGGCGTCTCCAAGAGACGTTTGTCGCCTGTGTGGCCAGCGACTCACAAAGAGCTGTTAACAGCGGTGCGGCTGACACTGCCTCCTGGTGACGGGCGCTGGCCGGCGCTACTGGCCAGGACAGCCCAGCTCTGCTGCTCTCTGAGTCGGGACACTTTGGAGAGCTGTTACACTCCCGGCACTGCCTCTCGCTGCTGCCGCCCCTGTTGCTGTCTGGTCCAGCGTCCGGTGCTGCCCGTCCCGACCTTCAGACTGCGGCTGCGACCTCACCTGTGAATACCTTCAGCTGACACCGAGTTGGGTCCTGGCCGCTGCACCACAAGCTCGCGGCCTCGTTCGTGCATGGGAGAGCGCCATCTTGGGTGAGCGGCCTTTTGCTGGGGCTTCTGGACACAGCGGACACTGTGAGGTGAGAGAGCTGGCCACTTGTGGCCTTAGGAACTCTTTGTTTCCCCTGTGGTTAATATACCCCACTGTGGTCGTTTCCCGGGCCTGAGCGTCTTGCAGTTGTGTGCACAGGTGAGAACCCACAGACCTGTCCTCCACCGGCCACTGTTCTTTCGAGCCCCCTCTAGCTCTGTTTCACAGTGAATTCTCCAAGATTTTTGAAATCTCACGTAGACCTGAGACAGGGTGTCAAATCTTCCTATACCCAACAGGTATTTTTTTAAGCCAGGGAAAGCCTGGCCTCTCTGGACAAAAGACAAGTAAAGGACTAGCCCCAGTGCAGTGTCTGCGCACACAGAAGGACTGGCAGGTAGTCAGCCTCACCTGCAGCCACCGCACAAAGTATACACAGGCAGGCCGGTCACCTGCAGGGTCAGTATCAGCTCAGCGCCATCGACCTGCCTTCTACCTGTTGGAATGAAAATACTGAACCAGCAGCTTGGTCCCCAACCCCAGCCTTCGAGCTGAAGAGAATGGCCCGCTAACACCATGTGGCCCGGGACACCCACAGAGACAGCGGTAGCCCCTGCGTTGCCAGAGGAATGAAACTAGAAGGCTAGAATCACACGGAAAGTGCTCTGAGAGCCAATGGCCGCTAGAGCTGATGCCCCAAGTGTGTGCCAGAACCTGATCATTATGCACAGTAGCGCTAAACGCAGACTCTACCTGCTAAAGTGGATTTAAAACAGGTCGAGTGTCAAAGCATAATTACAGAATGGCCAGTGCACAGGTGGAAATCACTCTTTATTCCAACAAGTCATAATTTGAATGAGAAAAGACAATAGACTTTTTTTTAATAAAGATTTTGTTTACTTATGCATACAAGAGCTGGGGTACAGGCCAGAAGCAAGGGGTATTGGGAAGGTGAGAGCATTCACCAGACAGAGTGAAGAGTGGAACAGGCAGATCAACCGAAATACACTGCTGAGGGGAGCAGCATGGAGACAGGAGAGGTCTGCTGCGCCATGTGGGTCCCCTCCCTGGCCGGGAACCGAACTCACGCTACAGTGGCTGTGGAAGCCCCACAGTGCCGTGCTAGACCCCTTGCACCACCAGGGAGACCCCAAAGACAATAGACTCTTAATATCTATATGAATTAGAATTACCTGACAAGAATTTGAAATCAGTGTCATAAAAAAGCTTCAAGAAACACAAATTCTTTTGAAAAAAGTAAGTTTTTAACTCTTAGCAAAAATAATTTTAGAAGAACCAAATTGGAAGTTATAAAACTGAAAAACTAACTGAAGTTTTAAAAAATAAAAGTGACTACACAGACTCAGTTGTAGAATGGAGGTGGCAGGGTATAAACAATGAACTTGAAGACAGGAATAGAATTTACTCAATTCAAACAATAGACAGAAAATAGACTGAAAAAAAAAAAGAGAAAACTTTGGAGTTCTGTGGGATATAACAAAATATATAATATTTTTTAAAGATTTATTTTTGTTTATTTATGCATACAAGAGCTGGGGTACAGGCCAGAGGTGTGGGAGGTGAGAGGATTCACCAGAGACAGAGTGGGGAGCAGAACAGGCAGGTCAACCGAAATACACTGCTGAGGGAGCAGCGGACAAGGCAGGAGAGGTCTGCTGCGCCAGGTGGGTCAGCTTCCTGACCGGAGATTGAACTCATGTTGGTTGCAGTGGGTGGCGACAGCTTGATAGCGCTGAGATGAGGTGGAAACTAAGAATGTTTTGCTAGCAGGTGTACCCTCACAGGAAGTTCTCCATATAGAAAGAAAATGATAACAGAAGAAGGCTAGGATATTCAGAAAAGAAAGAAAAACAATGAAATGGGTGAAAAATAGAAAGAAATGCAATAGACTAGCTTTCATCACGTTTTGTTGTTGAGTCAAAGTTATAATAACATCTTATATGGTATTCAATGTATATAAAGGAAACATTTCAGAATTATTTAAAAAGTGGGGACAGTGAAAAGATAAACAAAATTATGATTTCCACACTTCACTTGAAGTGGTCACATGTTAACACGAGTAGGCTGTGATAAGTTATGCATGTGTGTACAGGATTACCTAGAGCAAGCACTAAATAAACTACACAAAGCAATATACTATGAAAATATGAAGAAATCCAAATAGAACCTTTACATTGTTCAACGCAAGAAAAAAGAATCAGCAATGAGAATCAGAGGGAATGGAGAGAAAACAAATAATAAAACTATACTTAGATCTAACATCAATAAGTGCCTTAAAAATAAATGCTCTAGGGGCCTCCCTGGTGGCACAAGGGGTTAAGCACTGTGCCATGAAGCATCCTCAGCCACTGCAGCACGAGTTCGATCCCCGGCCAGGGAGGGGACCCACGTGGCGCAGCAGACCTCTCCTGCTGTGCCCGCTGCTCCCCTCAGCAGTGTATTTCAGTTGATCTACCTGTTCTGTTCCCCACTCTGTCTCTGGTGAATCCTCACCCCCACACCTCTAGCCTGTACGCCAGTTCTTATATGCATAAATAAATAAATCTTTAAAAAAGAAAAAAATGCTCTAAATTCACAAATTAAGTCAGAAATTGACAGAGCGCATGTGCCACGTATAAGTTGTCTACGAGAAATTCACCTCAAACATAATGACACAGGAAGGTTAAAAGAGTAGACAAGCTATATCAAGCAAGAGTGGTTATGTTAATATCAGATAAAGTAGACATCAGAGCAAAGAAAATTACT
This sequence comes from Galemys pyrenaicus, assembly GCA_019455555.1. Classification (NCBI taxonomy): domain Eukaryota; kingdom Metazoa; phylum Chordata; class Mammalia; order Eulipotyphla; family Talpidae; genus Galemys; species Galemys pyrenaicus. The sequence goes on from JAGFMF010011389.1 coordinate 2,171,746, forward strand.
AGGCACAAAGAGGGACATTACTTGATAAAAGGGCCAGTCCCCCAAGATCTGGCAACTCAATGTACGTGCACCAAACAAGAGGCCTTCCAAATGCATGAAGCGAAAACTGATAGAGCTCACAAGAGAAGTAACTAAACTCACGAGTATCACCGGGGACTTCAACACCCCATTCTCAGCAATTAATTGATGTACTAGACTGACCAGAAGAAAATAGAAGAAGTGAACAAAATTACAAAACTATCAATCAGCAAGATCAACTGGCATTTACAGAAGCGCCTACCCAACAACAGAAGAACACATTATTATTCCAAGTGCCCATGAAGCAGTCACCAAGAGACCCCTCTCTTGGGTCATAAAACAACCATAACAAATTCTTAAAAATTGAAATCATACAGAGCATGTTCTCTGACCACAATGGAATCAAACTAGAAATCAGTAACAAAAAGCCAACAGGAAAACTTCCAAATGCTGGGGCCTCCCTGGTGGCACAAGGGGTTAAGTCTCAACACTATGAAGGAACCTATGAGCAGTCACTGCAGCTGATCCCAGCCAGGGAGGGACCCACATGGCGCAGCAGACCTCTCCTGCCTCGCCCGCTGCTCCCCTCAGCAGTGTGTTTCAGTCGATCCATCTGTTCTGCTCCCCAGTCTGCCTGGTGAATCCTCTTAACCAGCATCCCCACCCCCCAACCTCTGACCTACACCCCAGTTCTTGCAACCCAAAAAAAAAGTTAATATAAGAAAACTATGAATATTGTTGCATTCCTAAGTTCAGCAACTTAGAAAACAATTTCTAAGTTGACATAAAACAGTCAAAATGAAATAGATAACTTGAATATGCCGATAACTATTAAAGAAATATGTAATTTTAAAGACCTGAAAAAGAAATATCCAGGCCCTCATAGTTTTATTAGAGGATTTACCAAACCTTCATAAAAGAATATTTCAAAACATTCATAAATGCCAATTTTGCGTATTACCCGAAAACAGAAGAGAGAACTTTTCCCAGTTTATTTTCTTGAGGGCTACGTTACCTTAATACCAAATCTTGACCCAAAAAAAGGGAAACCCTAAAACAGTATCTCCCACGAACTTAGATGTAGTAATCCTCTTTGAATTTTTTTGCAAATAGAATCGAGCAATAGCTAAAAAGAACAATAGACTAAAGATCTATTCCAGGCATGCAAAGTGGGGTAAATAGAGAAAAATCAATGACCTTATCAACAGAGAAACCCTCTCAACAGCTTAAAGAAGAGCAATGCTATGGTCATACCCACTGATACAAATCCAACGTTCGACACCAGCTTTGAGGTCCACCCTTGGTGTCCTAGGAATACAAGGGAACTTCTTCAACATTAGAAAGATCATTGACAAAACTATAGATTACATCAGGCTTAGCAGTGAAATTTCTGAAGATCACAAACAAGCTCTTCCATTCTTACCACTGTTATTCAACACACGCGGTCACAAGTCACTTAAGGGCAGTTCAGTCGATGACAGATCATATATTGGCTCCAAAAAGCTGTACGATACCACACAGCCTAGGTGTGTAGAAGGTTATGCCTTCTAGGTTTGCGTAATTATATCTATGGCAGGCACGCAACAACAAAATTGCCTAACTATGCAATTATCAGAACCCATCCCCACTGTTAAACGTTATTATACTACTACATAGTAATACACTTAGGTCCATGATCCAGCTTGAGTTCATTTCTGTGTAAGGTATAAAACTTAAATGTAAAAAAATAAATTTATAGGGGCATCCCTGGTGGCACAAAGGGTTTAGAACGGCACTGTGAAGAATCTGCAGCTACAGCAGCACGAGTCTGATCCCCGGCCAGGGAGGGGACCCTCCTGGCACAGCAGACCTCTCCTGTCTCACCTGCTGCTCCCCTCAGTGGTGTATTTCAGGCAATCTGCCCGTTCTGTTCCCATTCTGTCTCTGGTGGATCCTTTCACACCCCACACTTTGGGCCTGTACCCCAGCTCTTGTATGCATAAATAAATCTTTTTTAAAATGATCAAAAATAAACTTAGAAAAGAAAATCCAGAAAAAGCAAAGGAAGAAGAAATGTTTAGGATCTAGGACTAAACAAAAAATTTCTTGGACTTATACATTAAAAGCAAAATCCATAAGATGAAACTTTGATAAACTAAAACCTCATCAAAACAAAAATGAAAAGTTTCGCTCTGCATAAGACTCAAGATGAAAAGGCAAAATTCAGATGGGAGAAGATATTTGTATATCACATATCTGATAAAGGATTTGTATCTAGAATATACAAAGAACCCTTAGAACTCAACAGTTAAAAAAGAAACCCAAACAATCCAATTGAAAATGGGCAAAAAAAATCTACACAGACATTTCATTGAAGAAGTTATCAGAAGGCAAATAAGTCTGGGAAAGGATGCTAAACATCATTAGCTATTAGAGAAAAGCAAATTAAAACCACCTTGAAATACTATTATACACCTATCAAAATAAAATCACTGGTGAGGCTGTGGAGAAATTGAATCACATATACATTGCTGGTGGGGAAATTAAAAATGGTCACTCATTCTGGAAAATAGTCCAGCAGTTCTTTTGAAAACCATAAGTAGAGTTATCATACAACTAGCTACTGCACACTCAGAGTGCATAGAGATAAGAGAAATGAAAACTTATTTTCACGCAGAAACGTGCACGGAAATGTTCACAAAAGTTTTATTTATAATAGCCACAACCTGGAATCTACCCAAAATGTCCTCAGTGGGTAAATAGTTAAACTGTGCTATGCTCTTCCCACGGGGTACTACTTGGCAATAAAAGGAATTAAGTGTGATGTTGGCTGTGGGGTTGGCATAGATGGCCTTTATTGCATTGGTGAATGTTCTATCTCCATTTTTTGAGGGTTTTCATCATAAGTGGATATTGAATCTTATCAAATGGTTTCCCTGCATCTATTGATAGTCAGATGATTTTTATCTTTCCTTTAGTTAATATGATAAATCACACTGATTTTTGGATGTTGAACTATCTCTGTGTCCCTGAATAAGTCCATGGGTCATTATGTGCCATCCTTTTGGTTATTGTTGGCTTGGGTTTGCTAAGATTTTGTTGAAGATTCTTGCATTTATGTTCATCAGAGAAATTGGTCTGTAATTCTCTTTTTTGTGTGACGCGCTTGTCATTTTTGGTATCAGAGTGATGTTGGCCCCATAAATGTGTTTGGAAGATTTCCTTCTTTCTCTGTTTTGTTTAATTTTAAAAAAATTTTTTAAAGATTTATTTACTTATTCATACAAGCATTGGGGTACAGGCCAGAGGTGCGGGGCGGTGAGAGAATCTACCAGACAGAACAGGGAGCAGAACAGGCAGATGGACTGAAACACACTGCTGAGGGGAGCAGGGGGCAAGGCAGGAGAGGTCTGCTGCGCCATGTGGGTCCCCTCTCCAGCCAGTGGCAGGGACTGAACTTTTGCTGCAGTGACTGTGATTTGCTTCATAGTGCATTGCTTAACCCACTGTGCCACCAGGGAGGGCCCTCTTTCTCTGTTTTTGAAACATTAGTAGGGTAGGTATTAGTTCTTTTGAAGGTTTAGTAAAACCATGTGGGTCCAGACTTTTGTTCTCAGAGACTTGATTACTCTTTCCATTTCCTGCTGGTCATTGGTCTGTTCAGGTTTTCTCTTTCTCCCTAATTCAGCTTTAAACGGCTGTAAATTGAAGATTACTAAGAGTTTCTCCATTCCATCTAGGATACTCAATTTGTTGGCATTTAGGTGTTCATAGTAATCGTTTATGATTATCTGTATTTCTGAAATGTCTGTTGTGATTTCTCCTTTTTCATTTCTGATTCTAATTGTTAGATTCTTCTCTCTTTTCTTAGTGAGTGTAGCAAGAGGGTTGTCCATTTTGTTGTGTGTTTGTTTTCCCCAAAGAACCAGCTTTTGTTTTTTTGTTGCTCCTTTGGACTGTCTTTTTTATTTCCTTTTCACTTATTTCTGCTCTAATTTTTATTATTTGCATTCTCCCATTGACTTTGTTTCATTTGTTCTTTTCCTAATATTTTGAGGTAAGAGATAAGGTTGTTTATTTGGTCTAGTCTGTTTTTTGCAGAATTTCTCAGCTCCTGGGTTGACCTTTTTGCATCCTGGAACTCCTTTATTTTCTTGTTTCACTCTTCAACTTCTAATTCCTGATCATTAACTGCCTTTTGCAAGTCATTCATTTTCCCCTGCATTTGCTGTCTTTTCTTCCATTTCTTTAAAAATTTCTTTATCATGGCAATTTCACCTCTGTCTGATAAGAAGGTAAGATCTTCCTGTCTTTGTGGCTGGCTTCTAGTGAGTTCCTTGTGCTGTGTTTTTGACTGTATTTGACCTTCTCCCTGGAATTCTGTTGTCTCCATCAGTAGCAAATGAGAAGCTTCAGGGAAACCCCAAGGGAGCATGCTGGGGGGCAAGGTGGGTGCTACCCCACCCTGGCTAGTGGCCACCAGGGAGCCCCTTGTTCTCAGGCTCTGTTCCCGTGGCTGCCCATCTTTTCTAACTACACGTGCGGGGCACCGGCCCGGAGGCCCCAGAGCATGCCGGGTGGGCGCCCTGCCCTCTCAAGGCCTGACGTCTAGAAGGCCGCGCTGAAGAGCCAGGCGCTGCGGTGCCCTTTCCCCTCCCCCAGGACCGGCCAGGCCCCCAGTGAGCACACATCAGAGGTCACGTGTGGGTGCAGGGAGAGACGTGGGCGTGCTCAGTCTCTGGGAAGCCCAGGGCGTGGAGAGTCTGTCTGCCCCTCCGCAGCCCCCGCGCAAGCCGCCACACCCACCATGCACCCAGGAGCTCCCAGGGCAAGCCATGTGGCCGGGCGGGGGTCCTTGCCGTGTCCCTGGGGCAGTCACAGGCGTGCGTGCGAGCCCAGGGGCCACACCGGGGGTGACCGTGTGGCTCCTTCCCGGTCCTGGGTGTCTTCCGTGAACGAGCCTTGTCCACAGCGGGCGATGCTCTTTCCTTCCCAGGCCAGTGGGGGGCCCGGGACCTCAGGGGAGGGCTGACAGCCCAGCGCGGTGTCACTGTCCTGACTTACTGTTCCTCGGCCTCTCCTTCCCTTCCGGTGGCTTCTGGCTCTGCTTCCTGCTGAGACCTGATCCTCACACCCCAGCTAGGGCCTAGCTGTGGCTGCTCCCTCTGGTGCTGCTTCTCCTCAACACTCCCGAGGGAAGCAGTGACTGCGGAGCCTGCGCTTCGCCACTCCCCCAGGAATCTGGGTACTTCTTCTGCCCCAGGGCTCACACCTGTGTGCCCGAGGGGTGGAGAGAGTCAGGGACCTGGGGATGGCAGGCCTGCGGGCCTGCGCAGGAGTCTGTCCTCGCTTTCTGCACTTCTGTGAGGACCAGCGGGAAGGAGCCGCGCTAGGCTCCTCCTAGGGCTGGGGCCGAGCTACCTGGGCGGGAGGAGGACTGTCCTTGGAAGAAAGCATCAGAAGCAGGAGACCCCTGAGGTGCAGAAATGCCTGCGGAGAGAAGGGCAAGAGGGACAGTTACAGCCTGCCGGCAGAGGGAGGTCAGAAGGGCTGGCAAGAGGGCGCACTCCATTCCTGCAACATCCCTGGGGGTGGCCCCCCCGGCTTCCAATTCCCACCCGCTCACCCCAGGGGCTTCCACCCAGTCTGTGGACTGGCAGGGAGCACCTCTTTCTTGCTCCTCAGGGCACACCCCATCTTCTTTCTCATCTCCTGGCTACAAAACGAAAGCTCCAGCATGGTGCGAGGAGAGGGTCTGCACGGAGGTTCCCGTGGGTGGGCCCGACACACCGCACCCCTGAACTGAACACCAGGCTGCTCCGGGGGACTCTGCGTCTCTGCTCTCAGCTCCCAGGGCGGCCTGCCTCGCGCTCGGGCTCAGGCATGGGGCTGCAACCCAAGCAGCTCCAAAGCAGCTTGAGCATGTGGGGGAGGTGTCCTGCTGGAGCTCCTGGCCACTTGCTTGCCTCTGGAAGCGCCTGGCGGGGACTAGACACCCTGGACAGAGCTGGTGGCAGTGGGGTAGGGAGGGGCCCAAAGGGGTGAAGACTAGAATCTGATGAGGGTCTCCACGGAGTCTGGAGTACTCTGCTCTACCGCCCCTGGGCTTTTCGGTAATGTGGGCAGACCTAGTCCTTTCCAAGCATAAGTTAGCTCCAACTGGGTCTTCTCTCCCTTAGACATAGGGCCCTGACCCATGAAGGATGGTCTGCCTAGCACTGCCCTGGCCCCAGTTTGGCCAGCCACAGATGGTGTAAAGTGAGTTGTGGATCACACCTGCCGCCTAACATAATAGGTTGGCCCCGTCGTGGGAGGAACTAGGAAACTGTGGGGACGGACCTTGATTCCTGTAACGGGGAATGTCCTTCGAGGAGTGGACAGATGGCGGATCTGAGCCGAACAATATTAGCGATATCTTCTCAGGACTAGAGATGGGGAGTGAGTTATGGGGTAGTTACTAATGATTCTGATAAGTATATTGGGTTCTGGAACCTCCATTTAAGATTCTCCCCCCAACACACACACAGTGGTCCAAAAGAGATATGTAGGACAGGAGAAATGGTAGAATCGGAAACATAGTCATCACTTTGCGATGTGACTGCTTCTAAAAGGTAAGAGCAAGAAATCATGAGAATGGAACGGTCTGGGGGTAGACATATTCTTGGGGTGAAAAAGCTGATTGCTGAATTTTGCAATGCAAGGAATCATGAAAAGAGAAAACTGAATCAGCGAATTAGAACATAGGCTCAAGGAATTCTCCCAGGGAAATTCTAAGATAGACAAAAGATAATACAATATATATGAAGCTAGACTCGCGCTAACGCTCAGAAGAAGGCAGCATGGCTGGGAGGGAAGCGCTCTTCAAAGCACCAGTGTAGAGACTTCAAGGCCAGCCACACGGCGGACTGAACTACAGAGCCCCTGACCCACTGGAAACACACAGAACTCTGGATGAAATATAAACAAGCAACGGGTGATAGTCATTACCAAGGCAGTTAAAATACAAGGTGGAACCAGAGGAATGAAAGAAGGACCTTCCTGAGCACCAAAAATGGAGCACTATCTGACAGCAGAGAGGAAGGGCAGGGGCAGAAGTTACACAGCCAAGAACTCATGGCAAAGCTGGGCTGTCCTGAGGAATAACACCCGCCTGAGTAAATGTGGGTTGGGGCAGCCCGAGGTGGGGAACTTGAAAACCAAGACCCTTGTATAAAGATAGATAAAGCTGGGATCTTGGAAAGGTTGTCCCTGAGTGTAAAAGAGAATTATAAAAGGGTCAGTGGCACAGGGAGGCTGCAAGAAGGTCTGTCTCTGCCTGACTTTAAGCCCACCAATCTACCAAACAAACAAGCAGTAACAACAACAATAAAACAGCCATCTGTGAAAAAATTTTAAAACCAGACAGATAGGTATTGGGTTCAAATGTATACTAATCATGATACAAACTTAAAGGCAAGGAAATACAAAAACTGGCCCAGGTTTATGAAACCTCTGGCTGGGCTTTCTGGCACTCAAACATAGTTCTGCCGTAACATATCCCTTAACTCATTGTACACCTAACTCACTTCTATAGAAAACAATCTCTACTGAAGATGAGCTCGCAACTTTAAAAAGTATCTGTATGAATAAGTAAGTCATCATGAATGGCACTTAGCAGGTACATTACAGGAGGAACATTGCCCCAAGAACACAAGATTAAAGAACAAATTGAAAAGGACTATAAAATAAAGGCAGAAGAGTACATTTTGAAAGGACTATACAAGTATAAGATGAGATAAAAAGAACTACTCATAGTTAGAATTTATGAGAAATGAACCATCAAGTTTAAAAGGAACATAATTATAAACAAATCTCACCTATGAATATATACACAAACATACTAAATGTTACAAATTGAATAAAGAAATGTAAAGTCCATCATGACCAAGTAGGGTTTAACCCAGTAACACAGGGACAGCTTATCATTAGAAATGTACATAGAGGGCCTCCCCTGGTGGCGCAGTGGGTTAAGCAACGCACTACGAAGCAAATCGCAGCCACTGCAGCACGAGTTCGATCCCTGCTGCCGGCCAGGTGG
>JAGFMF010011389.1:2184205-2245554 GCA_019455555.1 Galemys pyrenaicus
AGCGCAGTTTCTTCACATGTCCCTCTGCTCCACGTGCCTCCTCAGGTCTCCTTGCTGCTCTCCATCCTGCTTCCTTCTTCCTCCCTTCCTTCTGTCCTCCTCTCTGCAGAATCTTCTTCCCTTGCTCAGCTCCACCCACTTAGGGCAGAACCAGGATTCTGGAACTTCCCCCTTTCCTGGGGACAACCAACCCTGTTACATGGTGAGCATGTCACAGTCTTCCCACGGGAGCCAAGTGAGTTTGGTTTGCCCTTCTGGACCCCTCTCCACCTGGCCCTCTGCCCCAAGGCTGCCCATGGGGACTGCATTAATGGCTTCCTCTGCCTCTGGCTACTCTTGGGGTCCAGCCCCTGGGATTCTCCTGCTGGGGACTGGAGCAGAGGAGAGGAGTGAGGGCATCTATTCCCAGTGGGGCCCAGCTTACTGGGGTCACTGCCCAGAGGGACTACCTCTTGACCCTGTTTTCATTTATGCTCACAGCCCCATTCTCCTGACAATACCCTAAGAGCAAAATAAACCCGCACTGCCATATTTTATTTTATTTTATTCATATATTTTTGACATCGATTGTGGTCCCCATGGATTTCCCACCACCATTTCACCAGTGCATCATCACCTCAGTCCCCTGTGCACTGCCATTTCTTTGCAATTTCTGTGTATTTTTTTTAAAGATTTATTTATTTATGCACACAAGAGCTGGGGTACAGGCCAGAGTCGCAGGAGGTGAGAGGATTCACCAGAGACAGAGTGGGGAGCAGAACAGGCAGACTTACTGAAACACAGGCAGGAGAGGTCTGCTGCACCGTGTGGGTCCCCTCCCCGGCCGGCAGCAGGGATCGAACTCGTGCTGCAGTGGCTGCAGTTTGCTTCATAGTGCATTGCTTAACCCACTGCGCCACCAGGGAGGCCCCAATCTCTGTGTATTGAGGGAAACAGTATGCGCTACCAGCTACCACCATGGGTGTCTTTCTCCTTCACACAGAATACTTTGTTTCTTATGCTTCTGACGTTCCACAGCTGAACTCGATTCCAACCTGTCTCCCTGGAGAGCATCACAGCCCACCCGTGGGGGCTCAGCCTCACAAGGACACCCCATCTCTGATGCCAATTGCAAGCAGGTTGTCCCCTGTGCTTCTGGCCCATCAGCGGTTCCTGCCACTCCCTCCGGGCTGGTTCAGTTCATTAGAGCAGCTTGCGGGACTGAGGGCGTCTCCCCGTGTGGCTTAATAAAGGGCAGAGCAGCCCGACGAGCAGCCAGTGAAGAGACAGAGAGCAAGTTCTGGGCAGGTCCAGGATGCAGGTGTTCCTGTCCCCAGGATTTGGGGTGCAACACCCTCCTGGGACACGGTTGTGCTTGTGACCCAAACCCTAGGCTTCTTCACATGGGCATGACCCACCATTCACTCCATTTTGAGGCTTTCTCCCTTCCCAAGAGAAAATGCTGGAAGTCCCAACTTTCTAATCATGACTTGGTCTTTCCAGTGACCAGCCCCACGCAGGAGCCCTCCCTGGATGCCACGTCGTTAGAACAGAAGACTCTGGCTTCACTCCCATTCGCAGAGGAGGGAGCGGAAGGTGAAACAGGTAAGTGACCTGCTCGCAGAGTCTGGAGTGTGGACTGCACACCACGTGCAGATGGACGTGAGCAGAGACCTGCACAGAGCACAGCATAGCCGCAGCCTCGGCCGAGGGGAAGCAGGACAGGCTCGGGGAGGGACCAGAAGTCGATTAGGCTGGAGCACAGGCCCCAGAGGGGTGCTGGGCGGCAAGGGAGCCCCATGGTGAGGGCTTCCTGGCTCAGGCTGAGAGGTCAGAACGGGGGTGGGGGAAGCCCAGGAAGGCAGCCCTGCTGGCTGTGGTGCTTCAGGCAGAAGTGCGCTCCCCCCACCCCACCAGCCCCCTTTCATTCACATAAAGCAGGGTTTGTTTCCATTTATCTGCTTGACTTTTCCGCCAAGATGCTGTTAGAAAAACATATTGCTCTAATTTAATCCACATGTGCATCCGCAGGACAGAGTTGAAGAGGAAATTTCATGTCCTGCATCCCCGGCCAGGCCCTATGCATGTGGCGGCGAAGGGCTCTGGCCTCCAGGCTGAGCTGGACCACCGCTCAGGGTCCTCCAGCAGGAGTCCCACCCACCTGTGTCCTGGGCAGGCAGGAGGGGGTGTCGTGGGAAAGGAGGCTTCCCTGCCTCACTCCTGCAGCCGCCTGCAGCAGAGGGCTGTAAAGAGGCGGCCAGAGGCAGCCGTGATGCATGTGTGGTTGATTCCTAATCTCGCACTCCCTCTGAGGCCTTGAGCTCAAAATGCTGAGGCAAACGGGGTGACGTGAAGCAGTTCATCCACTCACAAAGGAGAGATGCTGCCTGCAGAACGGGGACCACAGCCGACCAGGGCTGTGCCGTGTGGTGCGAGGTCAGGTACGCAGCAGTCCCGCCATCACGTGGGACCCACCTGCACATGAGGTTTGGTTTTGGACACTCGTCTCACCTGGCTGGCAGAAGGCCGGCAGGGAACAAAGCCAGCGTGCTCATTTTGCTACTCTTCAAATCCTGCTCGCCTCTCATAACTTACTTCGAATATGATATTACCTGGCGGAAACCACTGTCCAAGATGAGGGAACAGGGCAGAGCTCACATAGATAGTTGCTCATGGACCGGGCTGGAGATCAGCATAGAAGGAAGAGAGAAATGGCCGCCTTTGAGTCAAGCCCGAGAACCCTTCTGGTGCCTTACATGTTAGGACTGGGGTAGGTTAATCCATGCACAAATCATGGTCCTCCTTCCCCACCTTCCCCACGCTAACGCTCACCGAGCACCTTGTCAGAGGTGTCCGCGAGGCACATCAAACACCCTGTGTAGGAAGACAAGGGTGTCTGAGCCAGCGCCGGGGCGCTGGCACAAGCAGCTTACGTCTGGGACCCTCAGCGCTCCCCTCACCCTCGAGGCTCCCAGAGCGGTGCCCACAGATCCTTGTGCTGCAAAGGGCCAGCGTAGCCCTCCACGCCTCTCTGAGCGAACACGCAAAGGATGCTGCAGGAAAGAAGGGATTTGGATTTGGGCATATGGTGGGGGGTGTTAATTGTGCTAAAATGAATTTTTCTCAGAAATAGCCAAAGGAAATGATAGTAGCAGCTAAGAATGTTGGCGTGGAATGGGTTTGCATTTACTGGCCTCAGACTGGAGAGCAGTCCCCGTTCGTGTCTGTGACCGCGCAGCCTCAAGGCTTCCTCCAGCGAAGGCACAGCAGGGTTCTTTGGGGTCTGGTGTTAAAGCTTCAGAACCTCCCGGGCTGAGGGACCGCCCTCAATCTCAACACAACTGCCAGGATGCAGCTGTCAGGAGCTGCTTCTTCCAGCTGGAAGGGCCTGGGACACCCCCTTAGGGCCCTCACGGCAGATGAGCAACGAGAAGGAGCTGGTCCGGATTTTGCACGGATGGGTGTTCAGGCCAGGCTTGAGTGGTGTCCATTCCGAGGGTGTCTCTGCCCAATTTCTGACGGTCCTTTGAACCCACGCAGGGAGGCAAACGGCAATGCTCCCAGCCAGGAACTCGGCGGGAACCCACGCCCCAATAAGTAGCGCACCCAGGGAACCCGAGATCCGCTCAAGTTCATTCCTAAGCCGACCCACAGGCCCTAAAGCGAAGACCTAGGCCTCTGCAGCCTTGACCTTCCCTTGTCTGGGGACGAAAGCAAAGCTCCGGAAGCAACCCCAGGTCCTGTAGCGGAAACCAGCTACAACACACTGGCACCCGGGAGGAAATCCCGCCCTCACGCACGGCACGCAGGGAGACGGGCGTGACGCTACTTCCGCAGTTGAGTCTAGATTTTGATTTATCAGACTGGTCTTTACAAGTTCCCTTGGCCAATTAAGATGAGTCGCTTTTCACCAGGCACCAAGTTGGAAAGGGCCGCGCGGAGGTGCACCCAGTCCTGGCTGGCAGCATCGCCAGCGGTGATGGTTCCCCACGATCCTCTGATGGAAACTTTTTGATGGTTTGACAAAAAATTTGATGTGATTCTTTTTTCCATGAAGGGCTGGGCCTCCAGACCCAACCCTATAGTAACCCTGTAATCTTAGAACTTCATTAAAACATATTCCAACATCCTAGTCTGGTGCTACAAATGAAATGTTTATTTTAAGACGATTTGCTATGGATTTTGTTTTGTTTTGTTTTTAGGGACAGAGAAGAGAATTTCTTGCAGCTAGATTTCTCCCAGCCCCTGAGCACTCCCCTCCCCTCAAAAGACTGTCATATGCGCAGGTCGTAATTAACCACAGAGCTGTTCGGGAGAAAGGGACAAGGAGAGGGCATTTGACAAAGAGTTAACAGATGTCATTTCAGAGGCACTGGCCCACTGCTGCTGGGTCATTTGTAAAATGGAAGCTGATTTTGCTGCTGTTGTAAACAGAGTAGTAATAATTATATGCGGGCTGCATTAGGCATAACAGATTGGGTATATAACATTCTGTTAAAAACCAGCTCATATCCTGTTTCTCTCGAGATACAATGGAGACGACCCCTCGTCCCGAGCTTTGAAAGTCGTCTCCGAGGATTCTGACAGACTTTGCAATGGAGAAATAGGTCATGTTCTTTCATGGCTAATTCTGCCGAGGTCCAGCGATGGCAGCGATCTGCTGGGGAGCGGCCGGGGCACACTTCAGTGAGCCAGCCTCACCGCTCCTCTGAGCTGCCTTTTTCCATTTGAAAAATGAAAGAATTAAATTCAAAACAAACAACTTCAATTTAACACCAAACTACAGGATAACCAATCTTAAAAATGTCACAACGTAATGGATCTTAATACCCATAGAAAACACAAAAACAGCACTATTGTTCCGCAGCAATGCAGAGCGACCTCACAGAATTTCAGTGAAGGAGAAAGAAGGGAAAAACACCTTATTACTTCCAACCCCTGCGAGCCATTTTGGTCTCCAAAGGTTTTAGGCTGCCCGAGGCCCTGTGTCTGCAGTGTTTCGGGAAATGACTTGCCTTTGCACGAACGAACGCTGCTCTGTTCTGCAGCGAGGCTGCTTGCCCCGAAGCAGCGCCGCTCCATTTCTAGTTAACTCTTCCTTCCCGGGTCTGCCGCTCGCAGGAGCAGTGCGGACAGGGCTGGCGACAGGCAGGGGCCCTGGACGCCAGCGCTGCAGGATTGGCTTCTCTAGGGGCGGCTTCTCAAAGGTGACGGCCCCCACAAAAGGGCCAGCCACCCACTTTGCTCTCTGGGGTGTCTGTTTTCAAACCCAACTTTAAAAGCAGCTGTCCTGGCGCCCTCAGCTTGACAGCAGTGGGGCCTTGTAGATCCAAACTGGCCAAGCCCCTCGCGGGGTCCCAGGTAGGGACAGCTCATAAGTCTGCCCCAGGTCCAGGCAACGCATTCTTCTGGCTAGCCCGGTGCAAGAAGCCTAGCCAGCTACCAGGGCAGGGTTTGGCTGGTGAGGCTCTTCCAGTCCCCGCGGCAGTGACTTAGTGGTAGAAACTGTCTGAGCTGACTGTCTGAGCAAGGAGACCATAGAAAACCGCTTAGCACTTAAGAGGTTAATACAATTCCTAAGTGTTCGGCAATCACTGCAATTTAGTGCCATTTCGATTATTACACAATAAACAGACCATGTTGTCTGGAAGCAAATTTTTATGAGTATAGCTGAAGGGGCTGCAACTTATTTAGCTGCTGAAACTCGAAGGGAAAGAGCATTTCTGAACGCCAGCGCCATGGATCAGAAATGCAGGTAGCACAGAAAGGTTATTCTTAGGTCACTGCTCTGGCAACTCAACACTATGACCTTTGAAATGAGTGTGTCGTTAAAAGGAAATAAAGTTCACCAAAGTGTTCTTTAAACAGAACCATTTTAATAACAAGACTGTTGCGTTTCAGAGCGAAAGATTTGAGAATTTTCAGAAGTGTGGCGTGTTCGGGAAAGAGCATCACACCAATGGGCTGGAAATATGTAAACTGTTTTGCTTACTTCAAATAAACATCACACATGCACACACACACACAGATGTACATGCAGACATGCATGCACACACACCAAAAACAGCCAATTAGTAGGCACTGGCCACTGTTGTATTTTACATGTATTTGGTTATAATGATCTCAAACCAGGTCAAAATCTTATTATAAGAGACTCAAACATTTCAACCAAAGAGCAGGCTTATAGGGAGAGGCAGCAACTTACAAAGCCTACACAAAATTTCATCACATGCTGAACTCCAAGGCACACTGCTCCCCTATTTCCTCTTCATTCCCCCAAGGTAAACATGGTCAGATCTGGGGAGGAGGAAAGTCCCACCCCAGCTCTAGCAATGGAAGGAAACCACTGCAGGCACAGTTCTAGACTCAAGGTTAAAATGTGCACATGTGCACAGAGATCTGACGCTTGCACACTGTTGGCCTTGCAAACCACTCTCACGTGCATGAGGAGTCTGTTGCGCCCAACAATACCTCTGTGCTAGGCAAGGAGGGTGGTATTTATACCCCCTGTTTATAGATGAGACCACTGAGGCGCCACATGAGAAGAAACCATTTTCTTAGCCCACATCAGACCACTGGAACATTCCAGGAATCCCTCCCGGGGTGGGATGAAGTGCCAAGAGAGCCTAGGCTCCCTCCTTTGGGAATTGGGTGGACTAATCCTCATGCACCATCCAGAGCCCCGAGGAGCTGGGATCTCTCACCACATAAGGTCCCTTCCCCCTTGATGGGGGGGCAGGCAGGACAAGGCCACAGATGTTCAGGGAGAACACCAATAGCAGGTGGTGCAGAAAGGAAGTTTCAGCTTCTGAGACCAGGTAAGAATTTCTAGTTCACTTCTTGAAGATCAGCATCCTGATTTCTGAAATCCTACCTTTAGAACACCAGACGTTTTCCAACACTGGAGTGCACAAGAATCTTCTGGAGTAACTATTGAAAGACATATCACTGACGGAGAAGGCCCAGAGACCTACCTGAACAGGCTGCTCAGGTGAGTCTTACAACAGGTGGCCTTGGAAGCACACCTTGAGAAACCTTGATGTTCCTTGAGTGTAGCATCCTTTATAGGTATTTGTAAATGCTGATGCTTCTTGGAGTAGAATTTTCAGTTGCTGACATGAGTTTATGAGATGTTCTCAACCATCCTCTGGTCTATTCTTTCATCCATCCGACTATCCATCCAACATCCATCTGTCCATCCATTCATCTGTCTATCCACACATCTGACAGCACAACAAAACCTTCCCAGACACCTCTCTGTATCAAATCATGTTCTAGCTCTGAGTGATAAGAGGTCCCAGCATGCACACAAGGGAGCAGACGGTGTAGGGGGCTGGTGGTTCAGAGAGGGAATACCACAGTGGGGGGCTCAGAGGTGGGCAACCGCACCAGGTCATGCGCACTGCTGGCCCTGGGTTCAGAGGCCATGATTGATTGAGCCTCCACGAGGGATGTCATACTGCACAGTGTGAGCCCCCAGGACACTCCTCATCCCGGATCAAGTCCTTGCCCTGTGAGAGAGCAAATGCCACCTAGGATCATTGCATGATGAGAGAGCGGAAGAAGCATAGGCATGAAAGAAACAGGAGTAGGGCAATGGCAATGGCAGCCACGAAGAGAATGCGCAGAAAATTCTTTATCTGAGTCCTCTTTAGAGACCCAGGCAAGACCTATTAGAGCCCAGAAGCCATGAAGCTTAGAGCCTTCTCATCCCCATGCTCCAACTCTATTTTAAATTCTCTTTGAAATATTGTTTGTAATTGGCCTTGTAAAACCACTGTTGAGCTTATAAAGTCATCACCCATGTGGTCCAGTCTCAGGGCAGTGTCTGAGACAAAGAAACGCAATCCAGCGATCTAAATGTAATTTCAAAGTAAGCCAAGTTCAATCCTGACATTTCTCAGTCTGAAGGAGAATTGTGGATTACAGCTCACCTTCTGAAACCTGTCCCTCCTCTCCTGCTTCTCCCTGGCAAGCTGCTCTAGGTTGATTTTGCCAACACTTCTCAACACCATCCCCCAGGCCTCTCTGCTGGACCCTGACCTTCCCTCCCTGTCGCTCTCTCTCTTTTTTTTTTTTTCTGAATCTGCTGCATGAAATCCCAAAAGAACTGGATGGGCCCACCCACAGGGAAGCTGCTGGATAATCAAGGGCCTATTATACCCCTTATATGAAAAATGGAGTTCATACTCTGACCTCATAGATTTGTGGTAAGAATTAATCAATTAATATTAAGTATAAATAGAGTCTTTAATAGAGGGACATGGATTGGCATATGGTGGACAATTAATGAATAACTTTTCCCATATGAAAAGCTAAATATAAGGAGAGAATCATTACAGATTTTATTCAGAAGAATTTATCATTTAACATAAAACAGTTCTATATATTATTTAAATTTTTTTTTTAATGTGTGGAAATGTTCTCATCATTCACGGCCGGCAAAGTTACAATTATGTAACGTTTTCCCCAAATAAATCCCATACGGATAATCGAATGAAAACGGGCTCCTGAAATTCTGCATTTTTATCCTGTGTGTCTACGTTAGCATTTATGTTATATTATGAATTAACAAACATCAAAAGCTGAAAAATTACATATGCATAAAAATGGGGAAGGGATCTGCATCTTTTGTAACTCTCAGTGGAGCATGCTCGAACCTCTAGCTCTACCAGATACTCCAGCTCAAACCACAGGGTAATTCTGGAATAGGGGAGCATTAATGACTCCAAGACAATAAGAAGACTCTTTGGGCATGTGCTCAAAAGAAGATCTTTAAATCAGGCTGTCTTTATCATTGAATGCCTACTAATGAATATGAGTCTCCATAAAGAACCTTCTGGCTCAGTCAGGTTCCTTCTGTTTGTTAAAATAGCCTTCGAGTCTCTTTATAGAACACAAAGTTAATGCAAAGCCAAAACAAAATAAAAGGGAAAGACTGTCAAAAGAACAAACTTTTAAACTCTGCACTTTTTATTATTAGATGCTATTCCTAACTTGTTAAAATTGATCAAATAGAAAGCGGTGAAAAGAGAAAAAAATTAAGCCAACTAGAAAAGTGTGACTTGGGTTTAATATTTTATAATTGCCAAGGGACATACTGAGATCAATGAATTTTTGCCTGAGATGAACGTCAGAAAGAGATGTACTTCAGTCTTTTAGGGAACATTGGTCTATTTAATTCTTGTGTCTGATGCATGTGGAATAGGCCTGCCTCGGCCTCCTTTCTTTGCCGGGGGCACTGCTGGCAGCAGACATTACCACTTTTAATAGGCCGCTGTCTGTGGAGTGGCAAGGGATCGGATAACCCATCGAGCCTAATGGATCTGCCTGTTTATTCACTTACACCTTTTTTTCCAGCTAATTTTAGTTTTGCATGCTGAGTTGTTTCACTTTGAATTAAATGAATAGAAACAAAGGCAGAAGCCTGCGCAGCTAATAAACCACGATAATGTTCGGGCCCATCTCTACAGCCTTCTCCACATACCAGGTACGCCATTGGAGAACAGATCCACCGTGGCGTTTTCTCCACTTGTTGACGAAATTAACGTTTTATACATGCTCGGATTTAGAGGAAAAATTAGATTATTCAAATGTTTGTAGTAGATTTAAATGCCCAGCCTCGGGCCTCAGACGTCCTCAGATTTCAGACACCGGTCAGTGACTTTTCCTGCCTGGGGTGTCACCCTCAAGCTCTCTGCAGGTCACACAAACAGGGCAACTGCCCAAATGCTTTCCTCTGTCCAATAAAAACCCAGAGCGACACAGGAGATTATGTCTGAGTGCCCTTCAACAGAAATAACAGCAGCCAGTGGTTTGAAAACATCCTCTCTAAAGAAAATAAATGTAAAACAAAATAAAAACCCCACTCCCAAGCTCCCTCCTTACACTGAGAGAGCTTGAAGAAATTTCTAGAAGTCTTTTTCAGGTGATACCTGCCAAGGGTTATGAGCAGGACGAGGTTGTCCAATGGAAGAGAAAAGCAAAAGAGCGACCTTTTCCTCACATTTCCTGAACCAGAGTCATTTTCCATTGTGGGGTTTTGGTCTGCCTCAGGGGTGGGCTGGGTGGCGCCTGTCCCCCAAGGGGGACTTGCACCGACTCCATATGGTCCCAGCAGGTTCCAGGGGCTGCCATTCCTCCCACATGTAGTCAGCCTGGGTTGGAGGGTGGGGGCTTGGGCTCCAGGAAAAGCCTCTTCCACTGTGGAGAGGAATAATATCCCCCAAAGTTCAGGAGATTCACCTCAAAAGCAGCTCAGACCCCAAGGCAACTAGAACAAGGACGGCACCAGACTGGGTGGCAGATTTACCTCCTGGCAGAAAATCAAATAATGCTGTTGCCCGGTCAGAAGCTAAGATAATTTACAAACTAATCTGGAAAATACTGAGCTGTCTTGACTAGCTGGGAAAAATAGGAAGTCATGTGCCCATAGAATCAAATCGAAAGGCCCTCTGAGTGTTAAGCAGAATGTCAAGCACCATGTGAACGAAAGCCCTTTTTGATGAAACAATAACCTAACAACTACTTTGGCCCTCGTGCAATTAAAATAGGGAAATATTTATCCCCTCTCTCTGGGCTACATTCTATCACTGGAAGAAGAAAGCCACTCCACGTCCCAGCTGTATCCAGTTTCACACACCAGTTCTCAGTCCAGCCAAGTCCTCAGCTCACTGACTCCTCAGCCTGCCTCTCTCCGACTCACATTCCTCAGCCGAGCTCCTTCCCTCCAAGCCCCAAACCACCCAGCCTTTTTTTTATCCACCAGCATTTCCTCAGCAAACACGCACTGACTTCCCCCAGCTGCAAAGCACCCGGTTGACTGCATGCTCTGCCGATGGTGTGGAATCCAAGACACCTTCTATTGTCAAGAAATGAAGAAATGCAGCGTGGAAGGGTCCTGCCTCGTGTCATGCAACCCTGCTGTTCACCCCAGACTCTGGCGGGCTCTCTTATCAACACACAGGTTACAACGGAATCAGGCACAGCGCGGGAGCCCCGCGGCGACCCCCGGAGCCTTCCTCCACACGCCTGGAGCTAGGTAGTCACCGAATAATTGTATTTCCCCTCCATCCGTGTGCGGACCTGGCTCCTCGCTCTCAGACCCAGTGTGCAGAGCAGTCAGGGAACAACAGACTCAAGTTGGAAGTGATTTACTTCATTAGCTGGGATTACAAGTTTAACTTACAAACCAGAGGTCAAAATTTCTCATTAACAAGGGGGCCGTGAATCGCTGCAGGCTTTGGTTCAAGAGGAGACCACTCTTATTACTAACTACACATTTCAATCTGTCTTTGATGTTCTCCTTCTTCCCTCCTCCCTTTTATTTTTTGGCAGAGGAGCTGATTTTAATTGTGGCACCTCCCTCTGTCCCGGGGAGCAGCCTCCTGTCTGCTGCCGCTGAGTGCCAGGCTGCAAGATTGGGTGCAGCCCATCGCTCAGGGCACATTTTAATGGCTCCCTTTTCCTACAAGGCTTGGATTGTTTTCCACGTGATTCTGGTTAATTTCGCTGCGGGAAAGGGCATCGGTTTTCCTTGTGAGCTTCTGATCCTCTTGCCTCAGAGAGGTGAAATATATTAAAACAGAGAAGGAGGCGTCATCCTAACTTTCCAAACGCGGAGAGACCAGACCTGGCACGTTCTCCAGCACCCCGAGTAGAGAGGGGTTTGACAGAGAGCATTACGCTATTTAAAAACAACAACAAAAAAAAGTGCTATTTTGATAAATCAGGTCTGGTTGCTTCCGAAGTATTCAGACCGTCGTCACGTGGCTCTTGTCTTCAAAGCCGCTGCCAAGAGTTAAAAGGAGATCAAGGGTCAACTTGAGATCAAGCCTTTGCAGAGGACGCTGTCCTTGGAGTCTCAAAACCCAGCACCCCAGACTCCTTTCCCAAATAAGAGCGCCAGGAAAGTACAGCAGCCACTTGGGTGTGCGGCACCGAGAATAGCGTGTTAGACACACTCGTTCCATTTCTAAAGACCAAGACCCACACGCGGGCCGTGGTGTCAACGCTGACCATTTCAGCCGAAACGGGCCTTCGAATGGAGTCCCTGATGGAAATGACTACAATAGCTAATTATTTAGAAGCATAGCAGTTATCGAGAAATAAGGAAATTGTTATTCCGGTCTAGTCTGGTAAGAAGGTCACATTCAAACCACATAAGCTCTAAATACTCCTCAGTTGCTATTAACGTGAGGGGGTGTTGCTGTTGATGTTTGGTGTCCCCCAGAAGTGTTTTCTTAGTCACCCCACGAAGAGCTCACAGGGGCTGCTGAGACCAGTAGGAGAACCCAGTCCCCCCCCACCACCAAGCCACCCCCTCCTCCCCGGAGTGACCGGGCTGCCCGGGTTCCAGAGGGCAGAGCCAGCTGCCAGGACTCAGGCTGGCCCACTCGGCTGCACCCCGGTGCTGCGGGGGAGAAAACTCACTGTGTAAATGAGCAAGACCAGCGGGGTTTCTGAGGGGGACCACCTGCTTCCCAGCCTTTGCCCTGGAGGGGTTCTCATCTTTGCAGGGTACCTGCTTTCTTTGCTAATGTTCACTTTTGCTTAGTTCCTTTATGTCTCCAGTTCCCTAGAACAAAAATACTGGTGAGCCCTCAAGGAGTCTGTTTGACCTAGAGGTACAGGGGTTCCCAGCTCAGACCTGGCGAGTCAGACTCAGGCTGGCCAGGCCTGAGGCAGCCTGGCCATCTGGGCCAGTGGCCACTTCCTGCTGCCCCACAGCCCCCACCCAGGCCCAGGCCATCACCTGGATGGGCTGCTGGGGCATCTCATCACCAGGGGCTACACCCCCCCAGACCCTCCCCACGCCACCCCCCACAGGCTTTCAGTTTCAACAGGGAGCTATCGTAACAACAAGACATCTTAGAAAGGTCATTACTGCTAGTCTAATTTCAAACAGTCACCACAATGAAGGGCTGTCTTTGTGTGGGATTAATTTTAAAACCTCAGGATTTGATGTCAGTGGGAAAGAACCAGCGTGGGACTCGCACTGCAGCCGCCTCCTGCTCCTGGCCAGGCCGGGGGCTTGTTTCTTAGGAGATGAAAGCCTGACAAGCCCTTCAGTCAAGCTGAAAGCAGGCAGCCGTCCAGCTACACCCACAGGCCCCTTGGGCATCCTGTGACCCCTCAGAAAAGTCACATTCACTTTGCTCTTGAGAAAGGAAAAATAATGCCAGAGGCGTTTTATTTTAAACCATGTGAAATAAGGAAATGCGAAGATGCGAAAATGAAGTGAAAAAAAAAGTTAGAATTCATTTCCGTCCTTTGCAAAATGGCTTAGAAGCCAAACTGGTTCATTTTGAAAGAGTGTAAAAATCTGATCCATTCACCAGTAGGCAGGGACTACAAAATGCTTAAGGTAAAATATGTAAATATGTAAAATTATCTGTTGAAAACCATCTCCTTTTGTGCTTGAAAGAAATTTTTTAAAGCATCTTTATTTCTATTCTGCATTAATATACCGTTGAACAGAAAAGTTACTTTCTGGCAAAACAACAAAAGCCGAAGTGCTGAAAATAGAGGGATGCTGAAATGAAGGGAAGGACAAAGAAGTTCTCCCTTATTGTTCACTGGTATGGCCTTTTGAGTAGTAATTTTTAAAACATCAATATAACAAGTTGCAGAATCTGTCTTTCGAAAGCAGTGTTTGTCAGAAAACTTGGAACAAAACCCACCTACCAGCCACCATTATCGTTTCTTTTGGAAGTGGGGTCCTCCTTCTCCTCTCTGGAGCTCCCCCATTTCCCCCTGACCCCACCACCCATTTCCTTGTTGCTAGAATTGGGATCTCTCAGCCACCCATTTAGACATGCACCTCAAATAATTGGCCACAATTTATCTTATTTCTAAATATTCTCAAACTAATTAAAAATAGAGAGAGACAGCTGGCGGGATCCATGTTTATGATTTAGCGTTAGCATTCATTCACTTTTATTGAAAATTTTTTTTCTTGTCACAAAGATGGTTCTAGTCTCATGACTTTGGACCTTCGGAAGTAGTTTGCCTTTTGATCTCATTTCTTTGGGGAGAGGGGCAGGCCAACTAATGGATGGTCTCCTTGAACCAGCATCTTCGAGGCTGCAGCTGTTTCTGGTCTTTTCCTGGTAGAAAGGTCCTCTGGCCCATCAGCCAGGGAGGGAGGGACGTGCCTCAGAGGAGATGGGTGTGTCGAGTCAGCTGACTCTCTGGCCTGGGGAGCAGGAGGCTCGGCTTCTTCCGCAGGGACAGAAGTGCTGTGTACTGAAAACTGTGTTTTCCAGCAGCATTGTGGGGGAAGGTGAAGGGACTTTAAACTGAAAAGGTCTTTTTGGCTTTACCAACCCTTGGGTGTTTTCTGCAAGATGGGGCAAAAAGTGGAAGGGTTTCTCTAAACAGTTTCAAATCTAATTTTTTTTAAAGATTTATTTATTTATGCATACAAGCACTGGGGTACAGGCCAGAGGTGTGGGGGGTGAGAGGATTCACCACAGAGAGCGGGGAGCAGAACAGGCAGATYRACRGAARYACACTGCTGAGGGGAGCAGCGGGCGAGGCAGGAGAGGTCTGCTGCGCCATGTGGGTCCCCTCCCTGGCCGGCAGCAGGGATCGAACTCGTGTTGCAGTGGCTGCGGTTTGCTTCATAGTGCGTTGCTCAACCCACTGCGCCACCAGGGCGGGCCCTCAAATCTAAATTTTATTGACTCTAAACTTACACGTCCCTACCTCTTATTTCCATCTTTTGTTTTGTCTAAATTCATCTTCTCAACAGGGTCACCAGAAAATAATTTTTAAAAGCCATATGCAAACTTAAAGATAGGGCCTCCCTGGTGGCTCAAGGGGTTGAGCACTTCACTTTGGGGCTTCCACAGCTACTGAAGCAGCAAGTTAAATCCCTGGCTAGGGAGGGGACCCACATGGCGCAGCAGACCTCTCCTGCCTGTCCGCTGCTCCCCTCAGCAGTGTATTCCAGTCTGTCTGCCTGTTCTATTCCCAGCTCTGTCTCTGGTGACTCCTCTCACCCCCCACACCTCTGGCCTGTACCCCAGCTCTTGTATGCATAAATAAACCTTTAAGAGAATAAATATAATTGTCCAGAAAGGTTTCCCTGGTCCCCTATGCTGCTGGTGGCCAGTGTAGACCCTCCAGCAACTCCCCCTTCTTAGGACCTAGCCCTGCTCAGCAACGCCCAGGGGGCCCTGAGAACACTGGCTACCTCAGTGAATCGGGCTGTGAGTGCAGTGAAGGTGCAATGCGGGTGCAAAGTGGTGAGGTGTTCATTGATTAACTTTTGGGAGCATTGATTCATGATTTTTGTAATTGCATTGAATATATTTATCTTCATCACTGAGTTTTTTGGCCCCTCCTTAAGTTGTCCCCTTGATGAAGTGCCCGCTGACCTCTCCTTGGGCCTGGCCTAGTAGGGGGCTGCCCCACTACCTGGCTGCCCTTCTACCTGGGTCTCCCTTTTTGGGCTTCACCCCTTCATAACGATTTCTAAAATGATCGAACTCGAGCTTTCAGAAACCTGGAATGGGAATTAAAATAGAACTTTTCTTTGATAATCCCCTGAGTCAATTATTCTAAGGACCACCAGAAACCAAATTTCTGTGAAAAGGTTCGCTGTTCCATGAGTCTTGAGAGGTGGGGAGATGTGTTACTGGCATCGTCATCATCAGCCTGCACCACCGTCACTCAGCAGAGGCAAACACACTGCTGAGGGGAGCAGGGGGAGGCAGGCGAGGTCTGCTGCGCCCTGTGGGTCCCCTCCCTGGCCGGGGATCGAGCTCGTGCTGTAGTGGCTGTGGCACAGTGGGGCACTCAACCCCTTGTGCCACCAGGGAGGCCCTCTACACATTTTCCCTCGCTTAGTTTCCAGTGACCCAGAGCACAAATCTGCACAAAGTTACACGCACCAGTCATGGGGCACAGGGGGTGAAAGTCAGATGAGACTGCACGGCCTGCCAGCCTGGAACCTCGGAGATGGCCTGGTCAGCTCTGGACAATAGACACGCGTCCAGGGCCGGAGTCCACGCCTCGATACGGTGTCTTTAAAGGGCACGGTATTGGCACTAATTCGTAAATCTGAGTTCCTACGCAAAAGGAACGAGCTTCCTGTCTGACAGAGGAATAAACAGATCTCCGCGGGCAGGGTGGGTGGGCGCGGTGTGGATTGCCCGCGGAGCCGGCTCTGTGTGTGCCTCCAGCACTCAAGAAAGTCAGCCGTTACCAGGGCCCATCCTCACTCTTCGCCCTCCGCCCCGCGGGCCCCTCTGTTCCCTTTCCTCCTCAGCTCTAGGGAGTTGGCGCGTCCCCTGCCCCCTTCCATTCCTGTTTAGCCATTCTCTCAACTCTGCACTTTGTAGGATGCTGAGAACCCCTCCATGCACTGATTCCCCCAGACAACCCCTTTTTAAAAGATAACTTCCGTTATCCGTGGGGTACGCCAACCCGTTTGCTCTTCCAAAGCATTAGCCTGATAGAGCAGTGTCTCACGGGACAAGGCTTCCTTCCATCATGGCGGCTTCCTCAGCCTTCTCAAGGTCCCCACTGAGTCTCCTGTCTTCCTTCTGACTTTTCTCGATGCTTCTGCAACAGACATCACACTCTCTTTCATTGCTATTTACTTGGTAAACTATATGTATATTACTCAGCAGATTTTTTTTTTTTTTAGCTCAGCAATCCATCTTAGAGATCTATTTGCATACATGTAGATCCAACTCGGGTTTTTTTTAAATTGCTTTGTAAACCTCCATGCTGAGAAGCTGCTTCAATCCATCAATCCATCCGGGCTTCCCAATATTTTTTTTCAAATGTTTCTTTTTTAAAAAATATTTATCGATTTATGCATACAAGCATTGGGGTACAGGCCAGTGGTATGGGCGGTGAGAGGATCCACCAGAGACAGAGTGGGGAGCAGAACAGGTGGGTGGACTGAAATACACTGCTGAGGGGAGCAGCGGGCGAGGCAGGAGAGGTCTGCTGTGCCATGTGGGTCCCCTCCCTGCCTGGCAGCAGGGATTAAACTTGTTCTGCAGTGACTGTGGTTTGCTTCATGGTGCGTTGCTTAACCCACTGCGCCACCAGGGAGGCCCCCGGGCTTTCCAGTATTGAGGGATATTTAGGTTCCTGTGATTACCAAGGTTGCTGTGATAATTCTTTCTCTGTGGACATATATGTTTCTTTATTCTTTAATAACTTATATATTTATTACATCATTGTTCGTATTAGACAGTACTTGATTTTTCCCCTTACATGTGGTCCCTGTAGTTCTCCCACCACCATAGCACCCGTAACCCATCATCCCTTGTGCTCTTCCCTCCTGTTTTGACTCCTCTCCCTCCTCCCCTCTGTATGCCTCAGATCTTGGTCATCTTGCAAGTTTTGCCTCTTCCCTGACTCTTTGTTCAGCTTCTCTATATTCTGCATATACGTGAAACCATCCAATGTTTACCTTTTTCTTTCTGACTTATTTCATTGAGCATAATCCCTTCCAGCTCTGTCCATGTTGCCACAGATGGCATGAGTTTATCCTTTTTGATCACTGAGTAGTATTCCACTGCGTATCTAGACCACATTTTCTTGATCCAGTCATCTGCCTTGAGGCATTTAGGTCATTCCCATATCTTGACTGTGGTGAATAGTGCTGCAATAAACATAGGAGTGTGGTTTTTCTTTCAAGTTAGTGTTCTTCTGTCCTTGGGTAGATTCCTCGGAGTGGAATTGTTGGATCACATGGAAGATCCATTTTTAGTGCATTGAGGATCTCTTCCACACAGCTCCCCACAGTCTGTGGACCTAAGTGTTTTTTGAGGGTAGCTCAGGCAGAAGGAAAATTCTGGGCTGCAGGGTACACGCGTCCGGTTGTGTTATACAAATACATGGTCCCCAACATGGCAGAGTAGGTTCGGACATCCCTTGTGTATTTTCACCCATTTGATGGCTGACAAGTGCTACTTCATTTAATTTGCAATTTCTTAAGATTTAGCCAGATTAGGCATCTTTTCTTTAATGATGAATTTACAAGCCGTTTGCCATTCCCCTCTGTGAATTGCCTGTTTATAATGGCCCATTAAAACAAAAAGTAGTCTTTCTCCACAACATCACTTGCCTCCCTGCTCAAGCACAGGCCACAGGTCACCATTCGCTTGTAGGTGGACACGGCAGCTTGGGCCACGCTGTGGCTCTGACATTGTCCTTCAGAAGGGATCAGTATCTCTTCTTCTGTGAAGCCTCTCGGTAGTCCCTTGGCATTTTGGGGATCACTGGTTCTGAAGTTGGTGACATGAGCTAGCCCTAACCAGGAACCTCTAAAGTCAAGGGACCCTGAGCTCAGGCCCCCCAGGCCTGCCCCAACCAGCTGGGGCTTCTACCTGGAGCAGTGCAGCCCAGGGTAGGGGTGCAGGACTCTGTGGGGCTCCACGTGCAGCCTCTCCCAGCTCACATGCCCAGAACAAAGTGACCCACAATCCGCCTTTAACCCCACCATAGAAGAGGTGTCAGGATGCCGTGAGTCTGTTGGGAAGGCCGGGGGTGAAACTCAGACCCACCTGCGTACAGCACCCCAGTTCTGCTGATGGACCTGGCTGTACTCCTGGATGCTGAGAGAGTACAGGCCAGTGTAGACAGAGCCCAGCCACAGCGCCCAGCACCCCCACCCAACTATGGTGTGCACAACCCCGGCCCCTTGCTGAGCTGCTGGAGGCAGAGTGGTGGGAGCCAGATTTCTCAGGCCACCCCCTAACTCTTGCCTGCCCCTCCCCATGCCCCACCGTGGAGGGTGCTGGGTAAGAGGTGTGCATGGGGAGAGTCATTCTGAACCAACAGACCCTGCCCCAAGAGACGGGGACAGAGAGAAATTTTGGTGAAATTCCAATAAATCTTCCACTTAATATTAACATCCAAAACTGAAAAATAGTAATGGTGACCTGATTCCCTCTTTTGAATTCCAGCCCTCTCCAGATAGCCTATCTCTCGAGGTGACAAGCTAGTGGTACCTGAATTCATTACTGCCTGATTAATTATGCTGTCTTTGTACAAGGGAAACAGGGACTTCAATCGGCTGTGGCCGCCACCCCTGTCCCTGGGCTGCCTCATCAGGCCAGCCGCTGTCAGAGAGCCTGGCCCCGCGCCCGGCGAGGGGGAGGCCGGACGCTGGGAGTGCTGGCTGGTTAGATGTGGCTGCCAGCAGTTGTGGGGCCTGGGACTTGAGGCCCTTTCTGCAAAAAGGGCACTTGGGCCGTCCAGGGAGGGAGGGAGGGCGGCTCAGGGCCAGAGGCTGCAGAGGAGGTTTCTGCTTGTTGCCAGGAGAAGCCTGCTGAGGAAGTGCTCCTCTGGGTTCTCTGGAATGGGGTGTCATCCCTTCAGGAGGGGACACTGGGTCTCAGAAGGGGCTGTTTGGAGCAAGTGTACCCCTTGGCCCTGGAAAAGGTAAAGGCTTAATTTCCAGCGACCGAGACCCAAGAAGACCACCTGGGCACAGCCGGGAGGAATTAACACAGAGCGGACATCTGGGGTGGGGGCCCGGGCAGCTCCAGGCGCTGAGCCCGGGTGGAAACCGCCTCCCGCCGCTGACTTGCTGGTTTGTTCACCTGCCAGGGTGCTCCCGCCATCGCCCTTTGTCCTGTGTATTCCGCCTCCACCGAGGTCTACAAAGGTATGAAACTCACACCTGAAAAGTCGCAGAGTGATATATTTTCTCTTTTTTTTTTTTTTAAAGATTATTTTATTTATGCATACAAGCACTGGGGTACAGGCCAGAGGTGTGGGGTGGGTGAGAGGATTCACCACAGAGAGCAGGGAGCAGAACAGGCAGATCATCGGAAGCACACTGCTGAGGGGAGCAGCACGCCATGTGGGTCCCCTCCCTGGCCGGCAGCAGGGATCGAACTCGTGCTGCAGTGGCTGCGGTTTGCTTCAGAGTGCATTGCTTAACCCACTGCGCCACCAGGGAGGCCCAATATATATTTTCTCAAAGGAGAAAAAAGAGTACCATTTTATTTTTTAAAATTTATTTATTTATTTATTTATTTATTTATGCATACAAGCACTGGGGTACAGGCCAGGGGCACTGGGGGTGAGAGGATTCACCAGAGACAGAGTGGGGAGCACAACAGGCAGATGGACTGAAACACACTGCTGAGGGGAGCAGCGGGCGAGGCAGGAGAGGTCTGCTGCGCCATGAGGGTCCCCTCCCCAGCCAGCGGCAGGCATCGAACTCGTGCTGCAGTGGCTGCGTTGGCTTTACAGTACATTGCTTAACCCACTGCGCCACCAGGGAGGCCCAGAGTATCCTTTTAAATGTCGGCTCCCCACCCCTGGCCTAAGTCTGCTCAACATGGAGCCATAGAAGGGGCACGGCAGCCCGAGTGTCTCCATATGTCTGACTTTGACAGCTGCTATGCATGTGCTGTGTGATGGTGGCCAACTTGCCTAACCTCTGTGAACTGCAGTTCCGAGACAGACAGCCCACTGTGCCTCACAGGGTGTTGGGAGAGTTAAATAAGATGCACACGAAGCTCTCGGCGTAGCCTCAGAGTACCTCCTGGCGTGGGTCAGCTTGATCCAGGTGCTTCTGTGCCACTTTTTCAAAGCTGAGCAGTCAATATGGAAAGTGCTCGTCTGACTGCTAGGCAGCACGTGGCTCCATCACCCCACCGTGAAACTCCGGGCACCGGGAGAGCATGCATGACAGGCCAGTCTTGTCAAACCTTGTTTCTAGGCCACGCTGGAGCAGCCCACACCCTACCCACTTTGCCAAGGTGCTACCTAGGCTACCCCCTGCACGCTGCGTTCGCCTCCCAACAAGCCGCTGGGGAAGAGTGATCATGGGGACAGCCCCTCACCGGGTGCAGAGGAGGCTCTCAGGGCCCAGGAAGACCAGGACAGTCACTCAAGTCCTGGGGTGTGGGGTGGGGGCAGTGGCAGAGAGTCATGAAGTGGGAGTGGCCAGGGCATCGCCCATCGGGAGCCAGGACTGGGGTCCAGGAGGGGGGAGGCTGGGTGCAGGCCTTTCGAAGCAGTCACAAGTCAAGCACCAGGCCCCAGAGAGGTGCTTGGGTTTGGGCACCCCCACATAGACCCCAACATCCATGGTAAGGCAGGACTGGGGCATCTGAGCCTCCACTTGAGTCCTACCAGAGACTGGGTGGCTGGGCTCCAGGATGAAAGATTTAGTAGCTGGATTATCTTGAGGCCAGAAGGGAGGGACTCAAACAGGGAAACTGAATTAAGCCCATTGGAAGGGAAACGGGGCAAAAGTCACGATAGCATCTCCGTTTTCAGCAGCTAAACCTACATTCAAACTTCAGAATTTTGAAAAGAAACTATTTGGAAAACTACAAAAGATGCAATGGTCATTTAATCCATGACTTGGCCTCCGGGGTGAGTAGCAGTCCCTTGCTTAGAATTTCAGGTGTCTAGATGCTCAGTGCCCCTTGGGACATCTGGTCTCCCACCCCTGAACTCACTTAGGGTAATATCATGTAGCCTACTTGGGATCAGTTTTCTCTTTTCTCTGAAAAGATAGAAAGAAAAGAACAGAGAGAGCGGGCAGGAGCTCCTGCTTGCTACCCTCCGGAATCATAATATGCCCATTATACCATAAGAGATTAAGAGGGTCGCCTGAAGCAAACATCCAAACACTATGGACTGATTTGTGTTACCCCAAATTCATGTTGAAGCCCTAACCCCTAATTAGGTGATGGCATTGGAGATGGGCCGTTAAGAGGTAATTAAATGAGGTCATAAAGATGGGTTCCTCGTCATGGGATAGGTGCCCTTTTCAGAGGAGACACCTGGAGCTTGCTCCATTTCTCTCTGCCCTATGAGTACACAGCAAGAAAGTGGCTGCCTGCAAGTCAGGAAGAGAGCTCTTACCAGAACCAACTCTACTGGCACTCTGATCACAGACTTCCAGTCTCCAGTATTTTGAGAAAAAGAATTTCTGTTGTTTAAGCCACCCATGTCATTTTGAAGTCTGAGCAGATGAAGATATCAATGAGTGATCTCTTCTACTTCTGCCTAGTTCTGAAGCCATGCTGTCAGCCAAAAGGACTAGGTGAAGCATCTGCACAGAAGCCATCTATGTAGATGATAGTTTTTAATGAATATTGAACCTTCTGGAAATTGTCAAGGAAATGCTAGGATACTGATGAGCAGAGGGTCACCCACAGGAACAACGGCCTTCATTCACCTTTCTATGTTTGATCTCATTACCTGGCAGCAGGTGACAGGCTGGTGCAGCATCCCAAGGGTTAAGGGGTGAAGAAAACACCATGTTCCAATCCCACCTGAGACATCTGGGTATTTCAGCCTGTTGGTATAGTTGACCAGATCCTGAAATGCATTCCCCTGGCCTCCTCATGTTGCTTGACAAATTTCATCCTCAAATCCAGGAGTTCTATGGAAGAATATTTCCAGAAAAAGCTGCATCTTCGCTGCCTGGTATGCTAGGGGAAACTCTGGACCAAGAGTCGAAAGATTTTGTGTCTGTAGATAAGCTCCTTAATTTGAAAGTTGGAGTCTCAAAGTAGATTTAAAAAATTCTGTGCCTTAATTTCCAATCTTTAAGATATAATAACCCCTCCCCATTAGGTTATTATGGGACCCAACAAGATAACAATTGGGCCTTTATAAAGATTGGTTTCCTTCACAAGCCCCCTCCCTTTCTTTTTTTAACTGTGGCCTCTGTTTTTACCAATTTGCTCTGAATTTTATGATTTTCACAAAGTTCATGGACTAGAGAGGAAAATCTCCCTCCCACCTTTTTTTAAGATGTCATAGTGTTTTGGAAAGAATATGGGTTTTATAGACACACATACACACTCTTCTGGTGCTTCAATTAGACTTATTCTAAACTTTTTTATTATGTTCAAAATATGGCACATTCTTTCTGAATTTTCTATCCTTTTGTCTCTGTGCTTCAGTCCAGATATTTTCCTCTGATATATCTTCCAGTGCATCAATCCTCTCTTCATCTGTGTCTGACTTTCTTTGAACTCATCTAATATGTTCTTAATTTTAATTATATTTTTTTAGTTATACAATTCCCATTGACTCTTTTTTATACATTTCTACTCTCTGTTAGAATTTGTCTTTTATCTTCTTAAACATATCAATCAGAGTTTATCTTAACCAATGTATAATAGCATCAATGTATATAGTTCCAAAGTATAGTAACTGGATTTCCTGTGGGTTACTTTCCATTTTGTTTTTTGTTGTTGTTGTTTGAGGTCATTTGGTCTTGTCTCTTGGTACACCTAGTAAATTTTGATCCAATACCACATGTTATTTGTGAAAAATTATAGAACCAATGTGATAGTGTGAACATTGCTTTCTCTGGAGATTTTCTTTTGCTTTTGTAAGGCAGTTAGTATAGAGGCAGGTCATCTTAACCTGGCTTGAGACAAAGTTGTATCTTTATGAGAACTGGTCCTTTTATGATTTGTTCTTACTACTAATGTAGGCTTTCAGAGGTCCTAACCCAAAGTCTAGGATATTGCCAGGGTTTTCCTGAAATTGTCAATTGCTCAATTTCTTAGTCTTTAAGCCACTGTTTATCGAGGTAAATGTACTGAAGAGAATAATAGCGCTATTATGGACTGAAGGTTTATGCCCTCCTCTCCAAAATTCACATGTGCAATCCTTAAACGCCAGTGTCATAGTATAAAGAAGTAACACCTTTGAAAGTAATTAGGGTTAGAACATGAAATCATGAAGGTTGGGTTCCATGATA
This sequence comes from Galemys pyrenaicus, assembly GCA_019455555.1. Lineage (NCBI taxonomy): Eukaryota > Metazoa > Chordata > Mammalia > Eulipotyphla > Talpidae > Galemys > Galemys pyrenaicus. Next base: position 2,207,904 of record JAGFMF010011389.1, read on the forward strand.
GCATTTAGTGCTGTTACAAGAAAAGAAAGGGACCTCAAAGCTTCCTCTCCCTACACATGAAAACATAGTGCAGGCAGCTGTCTACCAGGCAGGAAAAGGGCCCTCGCCAAAAACTTTGACCTTGAACTTCCATCATCCACAACTGTGAGATTTAACAAATGACTTGTTGGAGTCACCAGGTCTATAGTAATATGTTCTGAAAGCCCCAAATGACTAAGACAGGTGTCAAATATAAGGGTCACCTTTCAGTGCCTCCTTTCTCTCCAGGACCTGGCCTTTTCTAGTTCTCACTGCCTTAATAGCTCTCTCTTGTTTTCAGACAGATTTTTTAAATTATATTTTAAAATTATCCAGCTGTTCTAGCTGTTTGAGGTAGGAGGTTTGGTTTGATCCAAGCTGGTGTTCCAGAGCCAGAAGCAGAGGTCTCAACTATTCCTTTAGCATAATTCCTTGGTTATAATGATGGTTAGCACAAAAATTAAGGTTTAGAGTATTGGCTCTGGAATAATAAATTCCATCTGGATGAGTGAAAAAAAGTACAAATTGGTTCAACTGATTGGAAAGAGTAGAAAATTATAGTTTTGTATTAAGGTAAATTATTCAAATTAAATTAGCTTGAGAAGCTTTTGAGCAATTGCTGGAAACATACATCACAGCTAATGTCCCACTATTTTTCCCTACTATGAAGTGTACCTTTGGTTTGTACAAGTGAGAATTAGGGAGCTGCTAGCATTCCCAGCCTTCTGCCAGACTCTGGGTCACACTATAAGGCGCTTTCCAGGTCCCTAAGAAAACATGTACTACATCACAACCAGGACAAACTCACTCGGCAGACATACAGCAACCAAATTTAAGGATTCTTGTCTTCTCCAAAAGTTTCATCAATTGTTCTTTTTAAGTGCAGGCATCCATAAAAACTGAGATAAAAAGAATAAACAGAAAAAACAAAAATAATTTTCTTTAACACAGTAGAAAGATGAATAGTCAGCCATTTGTCAAATGACTACTGCTGTTTCAAACTTTTCCTTAGCAGATGGTTCATGTCACATGAGCAAAAACACCATCAAAGCACAAAGCCTGACCTGTTACAGCAGAGTATCAGGACAACCTGTTTATAAAGGCCAACTGCGTGTTGTGTCTTGAACCTGTCCTACGGGAAGAGAGAGAAGACAAGAAACTTGGGAAAGCTGAAGATATCTACTACACGTGTTTACATTTTGATGAGCAAATGAGCTTTATTATCAAAGATGGGCATGACCACTAGCAAATATTAATATATAGCTAAGGCTGCCAAGGGAAATGCCCTGGATATGAGATGGATGGAAATAAATCTGTAAGTCCAAGAGACCATTCCCTAAGAAGGTTATTGATTGGTTAACATGAGAATTGTTTGACTTTCAACCACCTTTGGGAGAGTCAAGACCAACAGCTCAAGTAGGAGTGCTTTAGCTAACAAAATAAGGGATGAAGACAGGAAGACCATGGGGCAGAGAGAGAGTCTATCAACTCCCTGGAACTCACACCGAAAGAAAAACTGGTTATAGGCAGATTATAACCACAGACTCAATGAGGACTAAATGTGTCCTCCTTATAGGTCTTGTCTAACCATCTTACAGAAGATGAACTGATAACACTCATAAAGCTCTTTTTCATTTGGTGGTTCAGAATTTGCTTCCATTTGGTGGCTTCTGTAGTGGTCAATTTCTCTTTTTTTAAAAGATTTATTTATTTATGCATACAAGAGTTGGGGTCCAGGCCAGAGTCGTGGGAGATGAGAGGATTCACCAGAGACAGAGTGAGAGCAGAACAGGCAGATGGACTGAAATACACTGCCGAGGGGAGCAGTGGGCACAGCAGGAGAGGTCTGCTGTGCCATGTGGGTCCTCTCCCTGGCTGGGCATCGAACTCACACAACTGTGCTGCGGATGCTTCACAGTGCAGCACCCAACCCGCTGTGCCACCAGGGAGGCCCAGTGGTCAATTTCTAATCTAGAGTATGAGTTTCATCATTTCCGAAGCTCAAGTGAACAGAAGGCCCTCAGTAATGTTTCTGAATGAAGAAGTGAGACCTGACATGCAAGCACAGACTAAGACACGGGCCAGTCATCCTGAGATACTGTCCCGCGTATTCAGTCTCCCTATCACTTCCCATGTTCGAAGAAAAAGTAAATAATTGAAAGAGAAATATAATGAACCACCGTATATACCCATTACTAAAGTCTAACCTTGTTTCCACTTATATTATTACCTACTTTCCTTACATCTAGATAAAACAATTTAGAAATAAATTCCAGGTTATCATATCATTGAATCTATAAATATTCAGCATGTAGTCCTAAAGTATTTTAATAACATTTAAGTACTTTAAAATATAGACATAATGCTATCAGTCCAAGATAATGTAATGTTTTTTTATTTTTTTAAAGATTTATTTATTTATGCATACAAGAGCTGGGGTACAGGCCAGAGTCCAGGGCGGTGAGAGGATTCACCAGAGACAGAGTGGGGAGCAGAACAGGCAGACTGACTGAAACACACTGCTGAGGGGAGCAGTGGGCTAGGCAGAAGAGGTCTGCTGCGCCATGTGGTTCCCCTCCCTGGCCGGAGGCAGGGATCGAACTCGTGCTGCGGTGGCTATGGTTTGCGTTTGCTTCATAGTGGGTTGCTTAACCCACTGCGCCACCAGGGAGGCCCTGTAATGTTTTTTAATATCAAGTATCTTCAGTGTTCACATGTCCTATGAAAGTAACTTTTATTTTCATTTTGCCATTTGTTTGATTTAGAATATGAATGCAATTATTTTCCTTGCAATTAATTATTGAAGAACTTTGTTTTTTGTCCTGTATTTTCACAAGGTCTGGATAGTTTGGGGAATGCCCCCAGGGTTCTGTTTAACATACCTCCTGTACTTTGTAGACACTAAGTTAATATAGATGAGAATCAATCAGATTCAGGTTTGATGGGGAGGGGGATAAGGGGTATGATAGCTGGTGTTGTTTGTTAGTTTGTTTTTTCATTTATGCATACAAGAGCTGGGGTACAGGCCAGAGGCCTGGCAGGGGGTGAAAGGATTAACCAGAGACAGAATAGGGAGCAGAACAGTCAGACTGACTGAAATACACTGCTGATGGGAGCAGTGGATGAGAGAGGAGGGGTCTGCTGCACCATGTGGGTCCCCTCCCTGGCCAGGGAGCAAAATCAGCGCTGCAGTGACTGCAGATGCTTCATAGTGCTGGTGCTTAACCCCTTGCAAGGAGCCCCCATGCTGCTAAGTTTTTCCATTAGAAGGCATGGCAGTGCCTCCCTGTTTGCCTAGAGGTTAAGTCTCAGCACTGTCACACCTATAGCCTGAATTTGATCCTGGCCAGGGAGCTGACCCACACGGCGCAGCAGACCTCTCCTGTCTCACCTGCTGCTCCCCTCAGCAGTGTATTTCAATCGATCCACCTGTTCTGCTCCCCACTCTGTCTCTGGTGAATCTTCTCACCCCTGGTACCTCTTGCCTGAACCCCAGTTCTTCTGCACACAAAAAAAGTATATCAATATACTCTCTCTTTTCATAATGTTTTTTTTTTCTTTTCATAATGTTTTACAGCCATAGTCTACCCTACCTAGATCTATTAATTCATCAGTGATGCAAAACAGTCGTCAATCCTTTCTTCATCTATTAGCTGGAAGTGCTTTCATAAAGAGAACTTGCCCTTCATCTACCATTTGGTCACCCAAGCCCAATTTTAAAACAACATAACCAAGACCAGGCTTGCCCTCAGGTTGGAACCCTCTGCAGGAAGATGAACAACTTTAAGCTAATCATCATTTATTCATTTGTAGCCAACAATGAAGTGGAAGGCGGTGGGTCTGACAGATGCAGAAAAGTCCATCTTGCTGGGTTCTAGGGTGGGCTGAAACCTGCCAGCCCCCAACTTTCCTTAACAAGCATCGCCCCAGGGCTTGCTCGAAAGTTCTGTCCTTTTTCTTTGAAAACGGTTTCTCCTGTAATTAAGGGATTTTCTAATTTAGGGAACAGATAAAAATTCATCAAAATTATATTTTTTAAAAGTCATAATCCTGAAGCTGCAAAGATGTGGCTTCAGGGAAATCCTGAATTGAGGAAGGATGCCAATCAGGGCAGAATTTAAGACAATAGTTTATAATCTTTCATTCCCAGAACCCAGAATATCCCAAGGAAATGCCAAGTAAAAAAGTAAAATGGCCGATTGAGTTTGCATTTTGAAAAACTGACCAAGTTTCTTGATCAAATGCTGATTGCAAGTCTGACTCAAGGTTGAGCAGATAAAAGAATACCCCAGGGGCCTCCCCCTTTGGGTCTTCGCACACTGCGAGTTTGAAAAAATCGCACTGATTGCCAGACACTGGCAATCAGAGACCACACTTGTTCCACCGCAGAGAAAAGGAGGGCGCTTCGCCTCCGTTCCTGGCTCGCGTTCCCAGCCCTCTGGTCCGCAGCTGGCGCCAGGCCAAGGGACAATGGTCCCTGTCTCGCTGTCTGTAGAGGTTAAACTGAACCGCTACTCCTCCGGGAGGGAAGCATCTTCTCCATCCTCGAGGCCATGCAGCTGGGTATGTGAGGGTGACGGGTGGCGGGCCCCAGGTTTTTCCCCCGGCCCCCTTGGACTCAGGCCGTGGGCATATTCCAGCCAGGGCCAGGCCGTCCCTCGTGGCTTTCCCTTGGCGCACCTCTGCTTCGAGAAGTCAAGCTGCGGCCTTCGGACAATCTGTTTGCGCCTCAGTTTCTCCAGCTGTAAAGTCATACTATTGAACTGCAGCCTTGATTCTCAGAATCACCCAAGAAGCTGTTCCAAAATCCCACCGGATCCAAACTGGGGGGAGGGGTCGTGGAGGTTCTCAGTCGGGGCTGGAACCCAGGACCCGGCTCCCCCACCTCTGCGTGGACCCCTTCCTCGCACCTCTCCCCAGCGAAACCCGGCGCCACACACCACCCCGCCACCTAAGGGCGGGGTCTGGGAGCTCGCCTCGGGCCTGGGCGGGGTGGCGCTAGTCTCCCCTCGGGTTCCGGGAGGCTGGGCGGGGCAGCCGGGCAGCCCCACCGGAAAGACTCGTTTCTGCGGGAGCTGGAGGAGGCTGGGCGGAAACAGACTTGGCACCCCCTCCCCAGCCGTCCGCGTCTCCTCCACCCGCGGCGCAGCCCGATTGGGGTTGGAGAAAAGCAGGGGGGGCAGCCAGGACAGCCCCTGGATCACCCCCTCCCACGCGACCCCCGCCCCAGGTCGCGTGCCCCCCCTTCCCTCCCCTCATCACCTCAGGGCCCCGCCTCCGTTCCCCGGGGCTCCGGCTCGGAGAGAAAGAACCCGCTACGGGGGGGCAGGTCCACCTGAGTCGAGTGACCCGTTGCCAAGAAACCGGACACCCCTAAGGCTCTGGCCCAAAACCGCCCCGCGCAGCTGCTTCTCCCCCTCTTCCTCCCACGTTGTCCAGAGAACCTTCTAGAGTGCTCAGGCGACCCCAGGCGGAGACAGGAACCTTGGGCGGAGGCTCCTTTGGAAAAAGCCCTCGGGCTGGCCAGACGGTGCCCCCACTCCCCGCCCGGGCTGCGCCCGCCCCGCGTGGGCCGAGAGCACCGCAGCTCTGCCGCCCAGCCGGCCGCCACCGCCCAGCCGCCCACCTCGGGCCTCCGCGAAGCTTTCGGGAGGGCAGGGCTGCTAACGCAGGTCGGGCCGAGCAGGTCTGAGGTGATGCCGCGGGACTGCTGGTCGGCAGGTGCGCACTGGTCTCCAGCTCAGTCCCGGAGGGTGCCCGGGCTGAGGGAGGCAGCCCCTGCCGGCTGCAGACCTGCTGAGCTCAGGCAGGCCAGGCGCTCCTGTCGGGTGGCTTCTGACCAGTAGGACCACTTTCCAGCTGGAGAAGTTGGGCGCCCCCAGGTCTCTACCCGGTCCCCTAGGGCCACTGTGAAGCACAGGATGGGACAGCAGGTGTCCTAGAAGGCCTCGGTTAAAAGGGAAGCCTGGAGCCACGCAGCTCTTTCCCCACGTGTCCAAGGGCACAGGCTGGCTCTGGTGCTGCGAAGGTCTTCAGGGTCGTGTCACTCAAAGAAAGCTGATTAGAAGTAAGACAGTCTGGAAAATACCCCAGAAACCTCGGGCAACTGAGAACAAGTGCAGCTTAATTGCCAGGTTGGGTTTAGCCTGAAGCACCCTGGCTTCCTGTGAGGGGACGTGCACCCCCAAAGTGCCAGAGTGCACCAGGAAAGGAGTGTCATGTGTGACCTTGGTCGCCTTGTTGAACGTCCCTGAGACTCCAGTGTTCTTGTTCATGAAAAGCCCTGCCCAGGTAGAGCTAGAGCAAAGGGAACAAGGTGAGGACTGGCGGCCGCCTTTGGAGCCCCACACAGGAGGCAAGTTTTCCTCCACCTGAAAGATGATGTGCAGCATCGGAGAATGCTGGAAGGAGAGGGTGCTGTCCTGAGGAATTGAAATACAGATTGTTTTCCTTGTATACAAATAAAGTTCAGTGTAGGCAAATATGAAAAATGGAAGCATTTGTTTGGTTTTAACTGTCTTTCACTGTCCAAGACATGAACAGAGGGTAGAGAGGATTTCTCTAGACCGGCGGGATTAAGAGCTTCAGTTATGGCATCAGACATACCTGAGCTGGAGCCCTGCCTCTACAGATGACAAGCCTTGTTACCGTTTGTTACTTAGATAACTGCCTTAATTTTTAAAAAAGATTTATTTATTTATGCATACAAGAACTGGGGTAAAAGGCCAGAGGTGTGTGTGTAGGGGGGGAGGGTGAGAGGATTCACCAGAGACAGAGTGGGGAGCAGAACAGGCAGGTCGACTGAAACACACTGCTGAGGGGAGCAGCGGGCGAGGCAGGAGAGGTCTGCTGTGCCATGCGGGTCCCCTCCCTGGTGGGGATCGAACCAGAGCTGCTGTGCAGATGCTTCACAGTGCGGCGCTCAACCCACTGTGCCACCAGGGAGGCCCAGATAATTGCCTTAATTTTGAGTCTCAGTTTTCTCATCTGTAAAATGGAGAAAAGAATAGTACCAACCTATGGGGCTATTGAGAAGGATAAATGAGATAATGAATATAAAAGTGTTTGGCACAGGGACCAGCCCCTTGTAACGTTAACAGGGTGGTTCCTAGGAAAAGGGGAAGTTCCAGGATCCTGGTCCCGCCCTAAGTACGGTGGAGCTGAGCAGAGATAAGAAGATGCTGGAGAGAGAAGAGAGGAGAAGGAAGGGAGGAAGAAGGAAGCAGGATGAGAGCAGCATGAGATTTAGAGGAGGCACGTGGAACAGAGGGACATGTGAAGAAACTGTGCTTGCTTTTTGATCTTGGACTGATTGGAACAGATATGGGTGAGAGACCTGTGGGGAGGTTAACAGAGGCAGCTTTTATTTTGATTTTGATTTTGCTTTTGCTTTTTTCCTCCCAGATTTGTTTGACCCTTTTTGACCCTTTTCAATGGGTCTCTACTGAAAGGTTTTTTTAGACTTGTGGCAGGCTTTTGGGCCTTGCTTTGGGCCAGTCCTATTTGGCTGGACTTTTACACTTAAGAAGATGGGTAACTTTGAATGCCTGACTTAGTAACTATATTTTTTTGTCTTTTCTTTATGGTTCCCTAATTGTATTAAAGCTCATTTTCACTAAAGGCCTTATATGTTTGTCTTGATGCAGTAGATGGCAGAACCCATTCAGAGAGAGCAGGTTTGGGGGTTCTAGGGTGCCCCTCTCCCTGCCCTGTAACAGTAATACACAACAAAGGCCATCTGCTGCTATTTCTGTTATTCACAGTAGTGAAAAATGGAAAGATTTGTACAGTGAACACACATGCATGCTCACTTAGATTCTGCAGTCTCCATTTTACTATACTTGTTCTAACTTTTCATTTATCTAACCCTCTATCCATTAGCAAGCCATCTGTTTGCCATACTATTATTGTAAAACAAACTCCACTCCAAAAAAGCTTAGTGACTTAAAACAACAGACATTTTCTTATGCTCATGGATTCTGAGTTAGAAATTTAGACAGGGCATAATAGGGTTGGCTACTCTGTAATGTCTGGGACTTCAGCTCAGAGGAAATAATGACTGGGCCTGGGATACTCTGGAAGCACTGTTACTGGGCTGCAGCCAGCAGGAGGAGTGGTCTCTGGCTCCTCTGTAAGTTAGTGTGGCAGTCCTTCCTGAGAAACCTTTTATGTAGCAGTGTACTGCCTGGATTGTGGAATGGACCAATCAGGTGTGAGCTATGGTTGACTGATACCAGGACTCCACCTCTCACCACAAGTCAGTGGTAGCAGAGCCCCTCTTGTAAATTACACTTCCAGAATTCTGGAACAGGCCAAAATGGACCAATCAGGTGCAGGATTGAAAAATGGACCAATCAGACTCTGGGGGGTGGGGCACCTTGAAATTGAATATAAGGCAGGGTCAAAGGGAGTATTAGGATTGGAATTGGGATTCAGAGATATTGGGATTCAGAGCAACCTGGAGGAACAAACAGAGAATCAGCAGCCCAGAGGAAGAAGGGGTTCAAAGAAGCAGCAGAGGAAGAAGAGCTCCTGCAGAGGAAGAGGAGAAGACGGTTTCAGCCTTCAAAGAAAGGAGGGAAGCCTCCAACAGCTGCCCTCTGAGGAGGGGAGAGAGACTGAAGGACTTTATAGGGACTAGGACTTGGTACTGTCTGTGACACTGACTGGAAGGAGCACCAAAGGCCCTGGGCCTAGTGTCTCAAAGAGCTGTTTGTTGATGGTATTAACCAACAACTCACAAGAGCTGTAACACTGGAACACCACCTCTGCAGGCCCGTAGTGGTCATTGCTACTGGACAGTGCTGCCTAGAACTGGTGACCGGGACTGCCAACACTGATGCTGTCCGGATGAAGCAGCCAGCCTCTTGTGGATATGTAAGCATTCTTGTTTCCCCCTGTTTGTAAATAAACCCCCATAGCTGTTGTTCCTGTAGCCTGAGGTCCCTTGCAATTGTGCATGTGGGTGAGAACCCATAGACAGTGACCTGTATTGGGCACTGTCCTCTGATAGACCATAGCCTCTGTTGCTATAGCCCTTGATTCTGGTTTGTGGCCTTTTGGCCTTTAGGGACTTTTTGGGGGCTCTCTGGCCTTGGAGCCTCTTCTGCCCCCTGTCTCAGTCAGAGTGTCCTCAGCCCCCTGTTTTAGCACCTTCACCCAGATGCCTGGGAGTTGCCAACAGAGAACCCTTATGTGGTCTCTACCTATAGCCTGGATTTCCTCCCAGCCTGGTAGCCCCAAGGTAGTCAAACATCTTACATGGCAGCTCAAGTATGGGTTCTGGCAAACAAGATCTTTATAACCCAGCTTTGGAAGTTACTTTCCATCACTCCTTTAAATAGAGAGGAATTACACTCTTGATGGTGAAGTGGCAAGGCCACTTTGTAGAAGATCCCATGGGAGGGGAGCTCTTGTTGCATCCATCTCTGGAGATGCCACATTAGCCCCACTGGTCATGTAAAATGTTTCCCTTAAGAGCTCTCAAAAGTCTCATTCCTTTAAACATCAGGCTCAGGATAATAGTACAAGACTTCTTCATATGAGTCAGTCAAGGTATGAGAAAAGGCTTCTTAGGTATGGTTCCTTGGATACTCTTCTCCATTTGGAGATCTGTGAATTAAACAGACACATTAGCTGTACTCCTCATCGTCTGCAGACGAGCAGGTCAAGAATAAAGTAACTAGTACAGATACTCCTATTCAAGGGAGTCACATACGAGGCATTGGACCATAACAGTTCTGAAATCTAGCTGGATCCAAGTTGTTGATTCCTTAGGAATTGTTTTCAATGCCTCTTTGCTCTGCCCTCCAGAAAGGTGACTCTTATCCTCTGACTCACCCTTCCTTTTCCAAAGAAATCCCCTGCTTTGCAACTAAGTAGCTTCCTGCCTCTGCTCCCTGTCCATAAAAGTATGGGAGTCCACAGTCTTTTTCATTTTGAGTATTTTCTTTTCTTTTCTGTCAGATCTAATGCAATTTCTTTAAAACCTTTGTGAATTTCTTCTGTATCAGCTTGTAACCAACCCCATTAAATACATTGATGTTTGCTCATAGTCACATATCCTTAAAAGTCATAGTCACATATCCTTAAAAATAAACCCTTCTCTACTTTGAACTCTCCATGAGGTTTCTGTGGGACAGTGTCCTTAAGAATCTTAAAAGTCCTGGGCCTCCCTGGTGGTGCAAAGAGTTAATTGCCACACTGTGGGGCTTCCACAACCACTGAAGCATGAGTTTGATCCCCGGCCAGGGAGGGGACCCACATGGCACAGCAGACCTCTCCTGCCTCACCCGCTGCTCCCCTCAGCGGTGTATTTCAGTCCATCTGCCTGTTCTGCTCCCCACTCTGTCTCTGGTGAATCCTCTCTCCCCACCCCCCCACATCTCTGGCTTGTGCCCCAGCTCTTGTATGCATAAATAAAATCTTGAAGGAAAAAAAAAAGAATCTTAGAATTCCTATTTAACAAAGAGGTCTACAAGGCATGCTATTGGTATCCTTAAAAAACCTTCTATCTGGTATCCACAGGTTATCACCTGTAAATTCCTAATGTCTTAGTAGAAAGTTTTATAGTTCAGCATTTGATTTCTCCTTTACACTAAGATGCTTTCCCAATAGTACCTTGGACTTGATCTTTGCCCTAAAGCTCTTTTTAACTTTGAGAATCTTCTGCTGGGGAAATTTGGAATGAAAAGATTATTTTTGAACCCCGTTGGTTCTGATTTCTAAATTTGCTTGAAAATGAGTGTTTTCTTCTTTAGCTCATCTCTCTTTACCCATACCGCATGGAATACAGTTAACAGAAACCAGCTGCTACTTTCAGTCTTCTGCTTGGAAATCTCCTTACATTGGGAGTGATTTGAGGGCTAAGAACTGAAATGGCAGGAGGCTCTTTCATTCACATGTTTGGCATCTGGATGAACAAAAGATTGAGACAAGCACTGGTGATCTCCCAATGAGTTGACTTCACTCCAGCATGGTGTCTCCATGACACTTGAACTTCTTACCTGATGGCTCAGTCTCCAAGCACAAATGCTTCCATGAATGAAGTGGAAGGTCATGACCTTTTCTGACTCAGACCTGTAAGTCAGACAGTTTCAACTCTATTCCTTTGCCAAGCATCTTTTCAAATCTTTTGCTCATTTTTTTGCAAATTTTTTACTGATTTGAGAAGGACTGTGTTTACTGAACTCTGTTGGTTGAAGCAGTCACAAGCTCACCGGATTTAAGGAGAAGGAAAATAAATGGCCACATGTCTATAGAGGGGAATGGCACCATTGCATTATAAAACTAGAGGGAAGAGAGATATTGCTGTGATCACTTTTGGAAAAAGAACAGCCTGCTTCACTACCCATATTTTTATGCATTTCAAAGCACATCGCAAACATCAATACACTTTCCTACCAAAAATGCGAAGTTGTCCCACATCCTTGTCAACATTTAGAACTGTCAGTCTCTTATATTTTAACCATGTTGTTTGGTGTGTGGTTGTATCTCATTATACTTTTTTTTTAAAGATTTTATTTATTCATGCATACAAGAACTGGGGTACAGGCCAAAGGTGTGGAGGTGGGTGGTGAGAGGATTCCCCAGTATCTCATTATACTTTTAACTTTTATTTCTCACTAATGAGGTGGAGTACTTTTTCTCTAAGGCTGAGAAATGATAACTAAGAGTGCTGAGTGCTTTAATGTCCTTATTGAATATATCTTTCTTTGTGAGGTGACTTTTCAAATCTGTTGCTCATTCTTTGTGAATGTTTTTTATTGAGTACATAGGATTATGCTTTATGAGTGTTTTCTCACAGTCTGACACTTACCATTTTCTAATTGCATCTTTTTTATTGTTGTTAAGATTTATTTTTATTTATGCATACAAGAGCTGGGGTGCAGGCCAGAGATATTGTGGGTAAGAGCAGTCACCAGAGACAGAATAGGGAGAAAAACAGACAATTGACTGAAATACACTGCTGAGGGGAGCAGCAGGGAAACAGATGAGGTCTGCCATGCCATGTGGGTCAGCATTCTGGCTGGGGTTTGAACTCATGCTGCAGAGGCTACAGATGCCTCATAGTGCTGAGACTTAAGCCCTTGTGCCATCAGAGCGGAGGCTCTCTATTGCATCTTTGGATGCACAGAGGATTTTAATTTTGATGACATCTTCCTTATGAGTTTTTTCTTTCACTGTTACTGCTCTCTGTCATACATTAGGTATGTACTGACTCCAAGTGATGAAGATTTCCACCTGTTTTTCTTTAGAAGCTTTATGATGTTGAGAGAGTAGAGAAGTAGCTGGCTAGGGAGCTGGGCTGCAAGAGCTGGCTGCAAGCTGACTGGCAAGGGCTGGTTGTAAGATAGCAGGTTGTGTGCTGGAGGGAGCAGAAAGCTGACAGGCAAAGGCTGCTAGCAACAGAGCCAGCAGACAGAGGCTGGGAACAAGAGGCATATAGAGGCACACAGTAGCTTGTGGTGGCTTCACACCTCTGGGTGGCAGAGTGGGGCAATGAGGCAAAGGGGGGTAGTAGAAAAGCTCTAGCACAGGGAAAGTCCTCATGAGAGATTATAAAAGTAAACCTCCTCCCAACAGTAACGGGCTCTTCCCTTTGCCCCCTCCTGCTGTCAGGAGTCTCTTGCAGCAAACCTGAGCTTGCTAATCTTCAGTGTGGTGTCAGCGATTATTCCTCAATCCTAGATCACAAGAACCCAGCCCATTGGCAACAATATTAGCATCCGTATTTTGGGTCTATGAGCCACATTGAATAAATTCCTTAGTGTAATGTGAGACTTTTCCCTGTGTCAGTTTGCTGAGCAAGAGCTACATTTCCAGGCCTCCCTGGTGGTGCAGCGCATTGAGTGCCGCACTGTGAAGCATCCACTGCACAGCATCGCGAGTTTGATCCCCAGCCAGGGAGGGGACCCACATGGCGCAGCAGACCGCTCCTGCCTCGCCCGCTGCTCCCCTCAGCAGTGTGTTTCAGTCCATCTGCCTGTTCTACTCCCCGCTCTGTCTCTGGTGACTCCTCTCAACTCCTGTGACTCTGGCCTGCACCCCAGTTCTGTTTTTTTTTAAAGATTTATTTTGTTAATGCAAACAAGAACTGGGGTACAGGCCAGAGGTGCGGGGGCGGTGATGGTGAGAGGATCCACCAGAGACAGAGTGGGGAGCAGAACAGGCAGATCAACAGAAGTACACTGCTGAGGGGAGCAATGCGTGAGGCAGGAGAGGTCTGCTGTGCCATGTGGGTCCCCTCCCTGGCCATGGGCAGGGATCGAACTCATGCTGCAGTGACTGTGGTTTGCTTCATAGTGCATCGCTTAATCAACTGTGCCACCAGGGAGGCCCCTGTACCCCAGTTCTTACATGCATAAATAAATCTTTAAAAAAAAAAAAACAAAGAACTACATTTCCCTTCACTTTGTGGTTCTAGGTTAGGGATGAACTCAAGACAAATGTGAGCTGTGCTTGGAGGGTAGATGTGAGGGAAGTGCCAGCACTGAGCTCCAGTGACCCATGATGGGCCAGGCGCATTGCCATGCCCCTGCTGCTCTCTTTTGTGGTGCTGGGCAGTGGCCAGGCACGCGGTCCCTCTGGCTCCACAGGTCACCCCCTTCCATGTCTCTGAGTCCTGAGCCAGGTGTGTCATCCCCAGTAAAGGGCGTTGGCTTATTCTGTAGGACACCCTCGGCACAGGATTAGCGGTGATGGGGGACCGACGCACGTTCCATTTGGTCCTGGCTGTCTCCGGCTCACACCCCTCTTTCCTTTCTGTCGGCCAGTCCTACTGATTTCAAGCCCGTCCCCAAAGCAAAAGCAACAGTTCGACGTAGACTGTTTGACCAGCTCTCACCATCGGTAGGGTCTAGGTCCCCCAAATTCCTATGCTGAAGCTTAGTGCCTAAGAATATGACTGCATTGGAGAGAGGACCTTTGGACAGGTAATGGAGTTAAAATGAGGCTGCAGGGTGGGCGGTAACCCAATCCATGGGTGTCCTTATGCAGAGAGGAGACTGGGACACGGCGACGGAAGGGCACATGGCACAGAGGGATGACCATGTGGAGAGCAGCCGGAGGGCAGCCACCTGCTGTCCAGGGAGAGAGGACAGCCTCGCCTGCACCTTGATCTTGGACTTCCTCCCAAAAAATTACATTTCTATTGTTTATGTCATTCGCTTTGCGGTATTTTGTTATAGCAAAATGTTACATATATAATATACATACATTATATATAGCATATGTTATAAGTGTTATATATAATGGGACGCCTCAGGATTAGATGAAAATTGCAGTTATCAGTGCAACTTCATGGCTTTTAATATATCTCAAAATAAATGTAGGTATAAATGTGTGTCTACATAAATGTATGCATGTTTGTGGATTTCCTATCTCTGTTCACTGAGAGTCCCTGGGGCGGTGAGAACCCAAAAAGTCATGAGCCCCCTTACTGTCCAGATCTTGCTTTGTAAATATCATGCTCTACAAAAAAGGGCTGGGCAGGGAAAGTACAGATAAGCCTGGAGCACCTTGTGCCAGAAAATGGGGAGGTGCTCTGTTTTTTTCTGAGTCAAAAGAAACAGAAGGAGTTCCCCCTGGCCAAATCCAGGGCAATACTAATCCATTGACCAAAACAGAAAGTCATGATAAAAATAAGTAATGGGAGAGCTGTAGAATGCTTTCCTAAAGGAGAAAGCCAAGTGTGTGCAGCAATGATGGAGTGAGAAAATCATCTCACAACCACATGGTAACTAATTCACCCAAAAATCATCAGTGGATGCTGGAACTCGTGGGCGGAGGTTTGATGAGGAACAAGGTATTTGCTTCGTCTCAAAACATCTCCCCACCAAATGTTTATTCATCACAAAAAGGGCCTCTCTAGTGGTGCAAGGGGCTGAGCACCACACCCACAGCCACTGCAACACAAGTCCAGTCCCTGGCCAGGGAGGGACCCACATGGCGCAGCAGACCTCTCCTGCCTCGCCCGCTGCTCCCCTCAGCAGTGTACTTCAGTTCATCTGCCTGTTCTGCTCCCCACTCTGTCTCTGGTGGATCCTCTCACCCCCACACACACACTTCTGGCCTGTACCCCAGCTCTTGTGTGCATAAAGAAATAAAAATCTTTTAAAAAAATATTAATCACAAAAGTAAAATAAGCAATTTTTTGGTAAAGCAGCGCGGCTGTACCACTGCACCACCATCAAGGTAACAGCATCAGTAATGGGGCAGACTGAAGCCAGGTACCCTGAGAAGATCACTAAAAGAGCTTAGTGTCACCACCGTGATTTGCTGTCCAGATGCATAAATTAAATCTACCTGTGAGGACAGAACAATCAAACTAAACTGAAGGGAAGTCTACAAAAATACCTGGCCTGTGTCCTTCAAGGTAATGAAAGTCAGGAACCTAAGAAAGAGATCCGTACGGAAGGAAGGCAGGAGACGTGACAGTGAAATGCACCACTTGATTCTGGACTCATTCCCTTTGCCATAAAATGTTATCACAACACCGGTGAAACTGGGATGAGGTCTGAGGAGTCGGTGTGCATAATGCATCCATGTTAATTTCCCAGGTCTACCTGTGTGTTGCAAGAATGTTCTTAGGAAGTACACAGTGGAGGTGTAGGGAGTGACAGGGCATCAAGTGAACAACTTGTTCTTATCCTGCTCAGAGAAGAATGAAGTTCTTTGGACTGTGCATGCAACTTTTCAGCAGGTTGGAAATGAAAAAATTAAAAATTATCTTCAGAAGATAGATAGATGGCAAAGAAGGATATGAAAAGATGTTCGGCATCATTTGTCATTAGGGAAAAACAAATGAGAACAGCAATGTCATACCAACACACACATTAGCATGACCAACATTCAAAAAGCTGACAATGGGGCCTCCCTGGTTGCGCAGTGGGTTAAGCAATGCACTATGAAGCGGACCACAGCCATTGCAGCACGAGTTCGATCCCTGCTGCCCGCCAGGGGAGGGACCCACATGGTGCGGCAGACCTCTCCTGCCTCGCCCGCTGCTCCCCTCAGCAGCGTACTTCCCTTGATCTGCCTGTTCTGCTCCCCGCTCTCTGTGGTGAATCCTCTCACCCCCCCACACCTCTGGCCTGTACCCCAGTGCTTGTATGCATAAATAAATAAATCTTTAAAAAAAAAAAAAGCTGACAATGCTGATTGCTCGTGAGACAATGCGGATAATAGGAACTCGTAAGTGGCTGGTGGGAGTGCAGAGCGGTGCCTTCGCTTCGGGAGACAGCCTGGCAGCGCCTTACAAAGCTAAATAGCCTCACCATTCAGCCCAGCAGGTATACTCCTAGGTATTTATCCAACTGATTTGGAAACGTACAACCACACAAGTCTGTAAGTGAACATTTACAGTAGATGTGTTCATAATGCCCGATGCGTGCTTCCAGTGTAGACTTTCACGTTGCCACCTTCCCTTACGGCTTTCCCCTGTACATTTGCACGTACTGGCAGCCACCCATAATCATCTGAAATCCTTTAAAACTTGGATTTAGAGGGCCTCCCTTGTGGCCTGGGGGTTAAGCCTCAGTGTTGTCACCACTATGGCCCGAGTTCAATCCCCGGCCAGGGAGGGGACCCACACAGAGCAGCAGACCTCTCCTGCCTCCCCTACTGCTCCCCTCAGCAGTGTGTTTCAGTCCATCTGCCTGTTCTGCTCCTTTACTCATAGAGATTCTCCTGGGAATTGGTCAAGGCTGATGCCACCCTCCCTTTACAGAGGAGCTGGTGGAGTTCAGGAAGCAGACAACTTGTCCACCAGCAGACAGGTGGGAACTCTGCATTGGACACCTCTGTGCCAAGCCCCGGCTCACTGGACCTGCGTGGGAGATGAGGGAACACCTGCCTAAGACATTCAGGACTCAGGATCAGCCTTGCCGAGGCCATGGGCAGGAGGAGAGCTACGGCCACCTGGAGCGTCAAGTTCGTCGCTCCTGAGTCTTCAGGAAAGGTGAACTCGTCTTCTATCTAGACTGGCTAAGTGCACTGCCAGAGAGATGGGCTGATAAAATATTTATATTCTTTACACTAGAGTTTAAAGCTTTGGCAAGCATGCCAGACACCTAATACACTCGTGTTTTTGGTTAATGCTGGGGGTCCATTTGAAATATCCTTAAATTGCTTTCACCCTCACCTGTGATGAGAAGTCTAGAATGCTCTTGACCTTTTATTAAATAGTGATCACTTCATTTTTTAGAAATCAGTTTATAGTTTATAGGAAAAATTGATGGAAGGACAGAATGTTTCCATATATTCTCTCACTTCACCGTTTCCCCATTATGAAGGCCTTACATTGGGGTGGTGCATTTGTTACAATTGATGAGCCAATGTTGATTCTTTATTATTAACTGATACTAGTTCCACAATGTTAGGGTTCACTCTGGACTGCATTCTATGGACTTTCACATGTATACACCATTATATCATTTAGTCTTACTGCCTTAACTTCCTCCTCACCAAGTTCCACCTCCATATTCCTCCACTCTGCTCCATGTCCCTGAACCCCTGAAAACCACTGACCTTTTACTTTATCCAGTTTTACCTTTTCCAAAATGCCATAGAATTAGAATCATACAGTATGTAACCTTTTAGATTATCTTCTTTCATTTAGAGCTAGTTCTTTAAGGTTCTTCCATTTCTTTTCATGGCTTGGGAGTTCACTTCTTTTTAGTGCTGTATAATATTCCACCGTCAGGCTATAACTCAGTCTGTTCATCCAGTCATCTATAGAAGGATATCTTGATTACTTCCAGGATTTAGCTATTATGAATAAGGCAGTTATAAATATTTGTGTGCTAGATTTTGTGAGGTCACAAGTTTTTAACTCTGGATTAATTATCAAAGTTGATTAATTGCTGAATCATATGCTAAGAGTATATTTAGTTTTGTGTAAGAAATTGCCAAATTATCTACCAAGGTGGAATTTTACATTCCTACCAGCAAATGAGAATTCCTTGGGTCCATATCAGTTTTTCTTGTGTATGTAAGACTTGAATAAAGACCTTTTGGGGCTGGGGCTGCGTTATCCCATCTCTGAGTCAGTCCCAAACCTACTGAAGGATAAAAACACCTTTCATTTGACATATACCTAGAAGTAGAAATAAAAGGCAAGGGAAGGATGAATGAAGAAAGAATCAGGGAGGACTGCTCGGAGGAGGAGTAAGAGGCCCTGCTGACCTCCCCAGAGGTCTCTGTTGAAATGTGCTAAGTCTGAAATATCTTTGGGACATCTGAAAAACTAAGGTGTTCCTTATAGGGAACCCAGTAAATGAAACGAGGGTTTGATTTTTTTTTTTTTCCAGGAAATGTCCAACATTTTAGCTAGTAAGGAGATAAGTTAGCAAAGACCCTTCTCCCTTGGGCACCCTTTGACGGTCCTGGGGGCCTTGGGTCAAAGAAAGGAGAGTTCATGAAAAGCCACGCAAGGACTAAAAATAACTCACTTATTTCTCAGCTACACTGGCTCTGCTGACGTCTTGGAAAAGGTAAAGAAAAAAAAACTTGAGAGCAGAAATCCATGGCAACCAGCAACTTCTGTTTGTGGATGGCATCCCAGGGAAATTGTCTGGCTGCTGGAGAGAGGAGGCGAACGTGAAGTCATACCTAGCCATTTGTGCCTCTCCACAAACAGAAAATTCATACCTGTTCTACCTCTTCATAAGAAATTTTTGGGTTTTTTTGTTGTTGTTGTTTACAAGCCAGAAGCCATATCATTTCAGCAGTTTTAAATAGAGATTGTGATATACCTTTATGATTGCTGGCCTGGATTGCAAGTTGGCTTTGCAGAGTGCAGATAACCGAGAAGAAAGGGGGAAGGGATGGGTGTTGGTAGGTGTGGGTTGTAAATGCTAATGAAAATATCTGTCATTTTTTCATTTAAGCTACTGACTTTCCTCCTTTTGCCCTCTTTTTAAAAATTTATACTCCATTTTAAGCATACAGGAAAGTAAAGCGATCTACATTTAATCATCTCTAAAAATTCGTAACGTACTTGAGCATATGTCCGAGTATCTTTCCGATGGTTCTCTATCATTTCCAGGTCTTGGAATGCCCATTCTGTGTGTCACAGCAGACTCCCCAGGCGGTGATTTATTACTGTGAACTCAGCCTCAATGGAGGCTGCTTTGTCTGGGATTCTCATGTACCTTGAGGTGCAAAAGCAACCGGACCCCCTGCTGGTGGTGGGGGTGGGGCTTGACACTCCCCTCCCTCCCCACAAGACCCTGATTCCTCCAAGAAACCCAGATCTCATGTCTGGCCTCTCTCAGCATCTGCCAAGGGCACCATGTAGGCCCTGGGGCCAGAGCTCAGTCTCTCAGCCCACACCCAAGGAGCAAAACACCCCACGTCACACATGTGTTCCAGAAGCTAATTCTCCTTCACGGAGCACCGGTGCCTGTCCTGGAAAACACTCCTCCCATGAGTGAGGACATTCACACCCACGGCTTCTGCTTCCTCCGGCCCGGCTCGTGATCAAGCAGCACTTTCATGTCAGCAGAACTTGCAGGCCAAAGAAATGGCGCCCACACCCGGGGACAGACAGGCTCTTCTTCGTGGGCCCCTGGCTCCCTGCCCCTGTTTCACAGCCTGGTGTTTGTGAACATTTAGAAAACCAGGCCTCCTACGGCACGGACTAAAAGGGAGCCTTTTACTGGGCTGGTCTGGCTTCCCCGCGCGGCAGAAGGGCGGGTCTGCCGTGTGAGCCAGGACTCGCCACAGTTTTACCAAATGCTCTGCGGGGACTCAGCTAGGCCAGGCCAGGAGAGAGATGCAGAGAGAGGGGTCGGGGTCCACCAGAAACCTGGCACTTGGCCTGGAAAGCAGCAAACGACGAGATGGGCCGGCCCTGCAAGTGAGCGTGAGCGAGCATTTGAAGGCAGGAGAGGAAAACCGGGCATGCAAGAACAGGACAGAGGGGCGGGGGCAGAGCATGGGCAGAGGCTCCGGGCAGGTGGGAGGATGGGCAACTGGGAGGCAGGCTGTGTCCCAATGAGGTGGGGGACCAGCCTCCCCAGGCCCCATCTTTGGAAAAGGCCAAGGGCATGGCTTTGCCAGGGCGGGTGCCAGCACTTCGGTCCCCTTCTCGGTGGGCTGACCGCTGCTGCTGCTCCCCTGTCCATCCCTCTGACATGCCCTGTCTGCTAAAGAGGGGGCCTTGAGCGGGGAGGCGTGTCCAGGCAGGGGAAACAGCAGCTCGGGAAGCCTGCCTCAAGGTCAAGGAGAAGCAGCCAGCCCAGGCCCACCCCCACCCCCAGGGGCTGTCTGTTCCTACATCTCCCAGCCAGGAGGTGAAATGAGAGCTCAAGGCACAGGGTGGGAGAGGCGGAGTTGAAGCAAAATCCCAGAGGCAGGAATAGTGGTGAGGGTGGGATGACTGTAAGGCACCCCAAAGAGGCTTTGCCTGCAGCACCACCACCAGGACAGGGCATCTGTGAAACAGGACCAGGCAGCTGGAGGGGCGCCTGGCGTGCATACCACCTGCGATGCTCAGATGCCAGGGTGCGAATCTCCAGAGGCCCTCCAGCTGATCTTCTGATTCTCGACCATTTCCCAAATACTGACCGCGTCCACATCGGGGGTCTGCACATGGCCGGGGGCTGCCCGTGGTGAGCAGTGAGCGCACAGCAGAGACCAAGGCGTGTCTTCATCCTGCAGCCAGCTGCCTGAACAGGTAAGCAGGTGTTTGTCCACGTCTCGGAAAAGGCTCTAAACGCAAAGGGCCAGTGTGACTGAGACAGATTCAGGCCACCGACCTGTCCTCTGGGACACGCGTTCAGGCAGGGAGGGATAATAAAAACAACAAACAACCTAGTTTTAGAGACCAGTGCTTAGAGAAAGTAATAAGTGTTAACAGCACACAAAGTGACCAAGCCTGGGAGGCAGGAGAGAGCTGTGAGAGTCTGGGAGAGTGCCTCTTAAAAGGTGATTTGTGTTTTTTTTGTTTGTTTGTTTTAAAGATTTATTTATGCACACAAGAGCTGGGGTACAGGCCAGAGGCATGGAGGTGAGAGGATTCCCCAGAGACAGAGCGGGGAACAGAATAGGCAGATGGACTGAAATACACCGCTGAGGGGAGCAGCGGGCGAGGCAGGAGAGGTCTGCTGCACCATGTGGGCAGCTCCCTGGCCGGGATCAAACTCTGATGATGCATCGGCTTTGGATGCTTCACTGTGCAGCGCTCAACCCCTTGCAGGGAGGCCCCTGGAGCTGTGATTTGAATGATAAAGAAGCCACAAAGATCAGAGGGAAGTTCCCAGGCAGAGAAACAGCAAATGCAAAGGCAGAATAGGGCCTGAAGGAGAGTTTCAAGGGCTGGGAGAGGCCAGGGTGACCAGGGTCTTTGGAGAGGAGGGGAGTGGACAGGCCAGGAGGAGAGGAGAGGCAGGTCCTGGGCCTTGGTTATCTTGGGTCTTTTCTGAATGCAATGGGAAACCATTGTGGGCCCAAGCTGGAGAGGGGGTGGCCATATCATCTTCTGGCTGTATGTGACCGATGGATCACCCAGGACAAAGACACAGCCCGGTGGATCTCAGTTGCAACCTTCCAGGTGGGAGGGGACAGAGGCCTGAGCTGAGGCACAGGGAGAGGTCACATCCCGGCTTGGAAATACACAAGACAGGTGAGTAAGGAAACCTGTTTCCCGCAGTTCAAGCCAGGGCTTCTCCAGCTTCCTTGAGGAGGAAACCTACCATAACGTGGCCCCCTTTCCCCTCTCCCTGCAGCAGGTGTGCCGTGCGGAACCCGAGCTGGGAAAGAGGATCACCTGCTCCACCCTCAGCAGCCTAATTCTCCTTCCAGAAACTATATGCTTTGCTGGTCTTGCCAGAGGTCTGGACATGAGCTCACCGAACGCAAGTCAATTTCTTCAGGATCTTGGGACACGTGGGCACTGCCTTTCTGCCCCCTAACATAGGATTCAGAAAAGAATCTAGAAAACTAACCAACCCCCCAAACATTCTGCATTTACAGATGCAGACACATCTGCCTGGGAGCAGCCTCCGGGCCCGCCCCGGGGGCCTTTGGGAGGGCTGCAGGACTGCAGAGCTGTGCAAAAATGACCTTGCCACCAAGGTTAAACAGTGACTTTAAGTGATACACTTTTAAGATGCAGGCCATTATTCTCATGGAAATCCTGCTAATGCGGGATGTGCCAAGACAAAGGTGAAATTCGAGCTACAATTTGCCTGTTGTGGGATCAATTACCATCCCTCACTGTGACTGCCGTGCACTTCCTTCATTACCTGCAGCGATAGATTTTGCACTAAAGATTCTCACCTAAAGCCTCCTGTTATACATCATCTGCAAAACATGACACTAATGTAAGCATCTTCGAAAACACTTACATGTACACATGTTAATAGTGGGAAAATAAACTAAACTGAAATCAGCAAAGTCGCTGTTCTCAGGCAGTGAACAGAAGCAAACTGCAAATGAGGAGGCACCTCGCCACCCGTGTGATGGTTCAGCGGCCCGGGCTGTGCCCAGGGCTGAGGCCTGGCGGGGAGGGGGTCTGGGGGCGTCAGGGGTGCTGGGATGGCAGCTTCTGGCTCCAGGCTCAGGTCCGCTGCTGAGCTGGGGACCCCTTTGAGAGCCCCTCCTCATAGCGCACAGAACGCATCTCACGCTTCCAGATTGCATGGCCTTTGGAAATGAAGTGATTTCCAAATGAAGAGGAGCAGGTGATCCTCTTTCCCAGCTCGGGTTCCGCACGGCACACCTGCTGCAGGGAGAGGGGAAAGGGGGCCGCGTTATGGTAGGTTTCCTCCTCAAGGAAGCTGGAGAAGCCCTGGCTTGAACTGCGGGAAACAGGTTTCCTTACTCACCTGTCTTGTGTATTTCTAAGCTGGGATGTGACCTCTCTCTGGGTCCCAGCTCAGGCCTCTGTCCCCTCCCACCTGGAAGGTTGCAACTGTAATCCTTGGATGACCCATCACAGAAATATCTCGAAAGACACCCACATCGCGCCCACATCACGGGGGCCTGCTGGAATGGATACGTCGAAACCCTACTATGGCAACTAGGGGGCCGTGGACTTCAACCCTTACCTGTGAGATCACCTAGTATGGTTCTATGGAGGACAAAGGAAACACGTGGTACTTGGCCTTCCCTGCCTTTCAGAGGCCAACAGGAGGGAAAGTGAGGCCGGGATAGAGAGGAGCCTGGGCATGCAGGCAGTCAGCAGCCCCCCGGAGTTGTCCAGGCTGGGGCCTCTTGCACGGCCCTTCTTGGCCCTGGCCTTACCCGCAGCCACCTGTGACTGTGACCCCGGCACAGCCCTTCTGGGGGCTTGCCAGCCAAGACTACGGTTTGTTCGGGGTGTTCAGTGGTCTTCGATCTTAAACATTAGGTGGAGGCTTTCGTTTCTGGGAACGTAAGTGCTTGTGGCAGAGGAATCGTCATTTATGGAAAGGGTTCTGTGTTCCCTACCGCACCTACTGAGGGGCTGAGGGCAAGGACAAGCTTGAGACGCAGAAGGGACGCGGGAAGGGAAACGCTTGGTGAGAGGCATGTGGGGAGGACAGGCTTGCTTCTCAGCTTTGGACTTAGCACCAGGGACATGGGAGGAGACACGTGGAGTTCAAACAGGTAGAGACACCTGAAAGAGACACGAAGGTCAGAGGCCCGTGGGAGGCTGACTATGGCAACCTTTACTTGATTTGTACTTCAGATTTTCTTATTTTTAAAAAAGATTTTATTTATATGCATACAAGAGCTGGGGTATAGGTCAGAAGTGTGGGGAGGGATGAGAAGATTCACCAGAGACAGAGCGGGGAGCAGAACAGGCAGATCCACTAAAACACACTGCTGAGGGGAGCAGCGGGCGAGGCAGGAGAGGTCTGGGGCGCCCTGTGGGTGAACTCCCTGGCCAGGGATCAAACTCATGCTGCAGTAGCTGTGGATGTTTCATAGTGTGGTGCTTAACCCCTTGCGCCACCAGGGAGGCCCTGAATTCTCTTCTTTCGTCCAAGATGTGCCTGGCCTCTTTTGCCCCTTTTCTGTGATCCCCACCAGAAAGTGCCTTAGACAGATGGCAACTTTCCAGGCCTCAGTGGCACCACTTTGGGTCAAGCCTGTTTGACTGAACATTTACCCACAAATGGATGGGTCACCCTGGGTTTCACAGAAACTGCATCCTTTCTTTTCTTCCCTCTCTAAGCACAATTCTATTAAAGATCTTCACACTAAGAGTCTGCTTTGTCTTTATGAGAATCCCATTCGTTCAGGAAGCCAGCACAGAGGTGGGGCTGGACAGAGCTGGACAGAGCTGGACAGGCAGGTGATACAGGGTGTTGGGGGCATCACAGGCTAGCAGCTGATGGGTAGGCGCTGGGTGTCAGGCCCAAAGAGATCAGCCTGCCTGGAGTGCAGAGGGAAGGTGTAGAGAGAAATGGTAGGCCCGAGGCTGGGCTTCAGAATTCTCAAAGAAGCCCAGACAGTGCCCGGATGAAACGTTCTCTGGAAAGGCAAGACGATCAGCATCAAAGACACAGTGAGCATGCTGGGCACAAAGGCAGGAAACTCACCCCTATGAGCAGAGGTTCAAGGAACTGAGGAGCCAAACACAGGCCCCTCCCCCCAGCACCTAGCCCCCCTTGGGTGCCATCTGGGGAGGTGAGGTATGTGAGTCTGGGAAGGGGGGTGGGAAACAGCCTCCCCACTCCTCACCCCTGAAATGATCCAGGGCCTCCAGCGGCACCCACTGGGGGTGGCTGAGAACCCCCACAGCTGGCCATGCTGAGGATGCCCTGGTGACCAAGTAGCCTCCAGGCCGGGCCTGGCCCTGGCTTCCTCCATCAGAATGTCAGAACAGACCCTGCAGCTCTCCTGGCTTCACAATCTCCAGCTTATCATTTAAGACCAATGCAGTGATTTAAAAAAAAAAAGAATGGGGGCCTCCCTGGTGGCACAGTGGGTTGAGCACTGAGCTGTGAATCAGCCGCTGCACAGCAGTGAGAGTTCGATCCCCGGCCAGGGAGCTAACCCACATGGTATGGCAAACCTCTCTCCTGTCTTGCCCACTGCTTCCCTCAGCAGTGTACTTCAGTCCATCTGCCTGTTCTGCTCACCACTCTGTCTCTGGTGAATCCTTTCTGGCCTGTATCCCCAATCTTGTATGCATAAATAAATAAATCTTTAAAAAAAAAAATTCAGGGCCTCCCTGGTGGCACAAGGGGTTAAGCACCACTCTATGAAACATCCACAGTCACTGCAGCATGAGTTCGATCCCTGGCCAGGGAGGGGACCCACATGGTGCAGCAGACCTCTCCTGCCTCGCCCGCTGCCCCCCTCAGCAGTGTGTTTCAGTCAGTCTGCCTGTTCTGCTCCCTGCTTTGTCTCTGGTGAATTCTCTCAGCCCCCCACATCTGGCCTGTACCCCAGCTCTTATGTGCATAAAAATAGTCTTTAAAAATAAATAAATAATAAAAATTTCAAAAAAAGAAGCTTTTTTCTGGCAAATAACAGTGTTTAGATGCAGGTCTAGAATGTATAGGGCTTTCTAAATTCCGTCTCCCCCCTCCTGGAAAGCAACATATAAGGGGTTTTACCCAGCAGCTGTGGGGAAACCTCACCCTCAGCAGGCCTGCCAGATGGGCACACACAGACATGCCCGGAACCCAGGACTGAGAGGCAGGGGTGGGCTGTGGGGCCCAGAGGTGTCCTGGGGGAGGAGAAAGCCCGCAGCCCCTTCTCCCCCGCCGCTCACTGCCGGTCAGCACCTGAGCATCTTGGGCCTGTGTCCAGATGAAATGCCAGGCAGAAAACGCTAGCACGGGCTGTTTCTGGGCAGACAGCAACAGTGGTGAGCGCTAATCATTTACAAAGGTCACGATCGGGAGCCAGCCCCGCAGCGGTCATTTAAAATTCGATTGATCCCTATTTGTAGTCAGGGAAAGAAAATGGACACTTGGACTGTATTGTAATTATGAGGCTTCCAGGCAGCCGTAAATAGATGTGCAATCTCGATACTGGCAAATACCTGCGAGAAGAAATTATTACGCTAGTCCAGCACGTTGCTAGGAAAGGTTGAAGATAAAACTGTGCATAAAAAAAATCAATCATCTTTTAGCTAATTCGCCCCGTTCACCGCCCGTCAGGGTTATCACAATTATCAGATGTCTGCTGAATATATTAAGATGAGGCTGTGCTGGCTGAAAATGAGCACCAAAGAAAGCAAAGGCCTCGAACCCCTCAGATGCAGCGGGCACTCTGGAGAGCTGACATTTGGGGGGTTCCAGAGGCTGGGAGCACGGTGTGGGGGCTGGAGGGTGGGGATGTCTGAGCCTTTTGCTGGGGGGACATAGGGGCAGCCAGAGCCCTCGTGTCTGAATCGGGCACTACAAACACCATGCCCATGCCCACCTGCTGATGACTAGGGGCTGGTGAGGTTCCCCCACACCTGCTGGTAAAGCACCTAGAAAAGGAAGGGCTGCCTGTGCCAAAGCTCTGGGGAACAAGTGGCCCCATATTCTGTGCGCTCAGAGCCACACGGGGCTGGGCCCGGCACTATGGCATCTTTTTTTAAAAAAAGATTTATTTATTTATGCATGCAAGAGCTGGGGTACAGGCCAGAGGTGTGGGCAGTGAGAGGATCCACCAGAGACAGAGTGGGGAGCAGAACAGGTGAATCTACCGAAACACACTGCTGAGGGGAGCAGCGGGGGAGGCAGGAGAGGTCTGCTGCACCATATGGGCCCCCTTCCTGGTCAGCCGCAGGGATCGAACTCGTGCTGCAGTGGCCGCGGTTTGCTTCATAGTGCGTGGCTTAACGCACTGCGCCACCAGGGAGGGCCACGATGACATCTTTGAACTTAACCCTCGACACCCCCCTCCCAGAAATGAGTGTCCCTTTTCCTGATGGGGAAACAGTGGAACAGGGGTTCAGAGCCAGGGGAGGTGAGACAGGTGGTCCAGGGCTGGGTGCCTTCTCCTGCTCCAGGCACAGGGGGGCAGGGGCTGGCCTCTCTCCCTCGCCCTGGGGTCTCTGTCGTTTGCCTCCTTGGGATGAACAAGGTAACCTTCCCCGTGGGGGCCGGAAAGCTCTGGCAGGCTCTGCTGGGTTGGTCTCGAGCATCCACTCTGCCCCCCACCTCCGCAGGCCCCCCTTCCCTGCACGGCAGGCGCCTCCCTGGAGTCCAGAGCGCCAGGAGTGGCTGCACCTCTCGCGGCAGTGACTTGCGCTAAATCCACACGCCCTTTTCTGCCTGCGGAATCACAGTGCTGGGACGAAGGTGGCGGCCTGGGTGCTGAGGGAAGGACACGCCTGTGAGCCAGACAAGGGTGCCAAGGGACAGTCTTTCTGGGGGTCACCTGCCACCGTGGGGCTCGATGGCACACCCACAAACGTCACTTTTTTTAAAAAATATTATTTTTATTTATGCATACATGAGCAGGGATACAGGCCAGATGTGGTGGGGGGTGAGAGGATCCATCAGAGACAGAGTGGGGAGCAGAACAGGTGGATCAACTGAAACACACTGCTGAGGGGAGCAGCGGGCGAGGCAGAAGAGGTCTGCTGTGCCCTGTGGGTCCCTCCCTTACCAGGGATTGAACTCGCGCTGCAGTGGCTGTGCTCACAGAGCAGCACTCAACCCGCTGGGCCGCCAGGGAAGCTCCCACAAACATCACTTCTAAGCACCTCCATGCAGGGCCCACGCGGAGCCCTTTGAGAGTCTCCTTCAAATCAGGGATCTGGTGGGATCAGGGAGGCCAGGACTGAAACTGGGGTGGCAGGGTCCCAGGGCCCCCAGGAACAAGTCTCCTCCCAACCCAGGCTTTTCCCACCATCCCGGGAAGCCCCAGTCCCAGGGACCTGCGAGGGGGCACTGCTATTAAAGTCCCTTTCTCGGGCCTCGGGCCTCCCTGGTGGCGTAGTGGGTTAAACAATGCACAATGAAGCAAACCGCAGTCACTGCAGCACGAGTTCAATCCCAGCCACCGGCCAGGGAGGGGACCCACATGGCGCAGCAGACCTCTCCTGCCTCACCCGCTGCTCCCCTCAGCAGTGTGTTTCAGTGGATCTGCCTGTTCTGCTCCCCGCTCTGTCTCTGGTGGATCCTCTCACTTCCACACCTCTGGCCTGTACCCCAGTGCTTGTGTGCATAAATAAATAAATCTTTTTTAAAAAGTCCCTTTCTCCACAAGCCAATCGCAACAGCTGGGTAATTGATGGCGTCCTCTTAAACAAGTGCAATACCTGTGAACAACACACCTGATAGAATACATTACCTGCCAGCTGCTGCCAGGCAATTATCAGGTTTCTCCTCTATTTAATATAACACGTTGCATCACAACGATGGCACAGTAACCTCACAAATGGTAAGTTCATCCTTCTGAGAATCGTTTTAATCCTAGATTGGTCACAACCCAACAGGCTGTTGGCGCCACGTCTGTCTGTTCCAGTGTCTCCACCACCCCAACTTGGACAACCACGGAGCCTCTTCACCAGCCCCCCTGCCTTTGCCCGGCCCTCTCTGAGCACATTCTCCCCACGAAAGCCAGAGAGAACTTTAAAAAATGCAGATCAGATTATATTGTTGCAGCTTTAAGAGCCCCCAGAAACTCACCTCAAACCCTCTCCGTGGCTTGGGGTGCCCTGTGCGATGTGACCCAGCAGAATGCTGGCCCCCTGCTCTGCTCCCCCTGTCTCATGCAGCCTCCTCCTTCTCCTTGAACACCTACCCCCCTACACCCCAGTTCTCTACCCAGATGCTCTTCTCCTCAAGTCAAGGCAGTGGTCACCTCCTCAGAGAGGCCTTCCCAGCTGGTCCAGCTGATGTAGCTTGTCAGTGTCTCACATCACCCTAATTTATTTCTTTGTGCTTCTTAACAGTATCTTAGATTATTTGATCTCTGTAACTATGTTTACAGCATCTGAAATTACTTGCTTCTTCTTGTATGTTTAATCTCCGAAGACAGACGCTTTGTATGTGTTGGTAACTGCTGTGTCCTCGGGGACTATCACAAATTGGGCACTCAGTAGTGTTTGTTGACTGACTGATGGAATAATCAGTAGCTCCAGGACTCCCTCAGCCTCCATCCTGCAGTTCCTTCCGGAAGGGGCTGTCATCACGTATCAGTTCTCCTTCGCCACATCACTTCTGCCTGTGAGACTTAGACTCTGCCCCTTTTGCTACACTACAGCTTCTCTGACCAGGTCACGGATGCTACCTAAACGCTACCTTGCTCACACCGGTGGCTTCCAGAGCCTCCACCCTACACAGGTCAACCTGCCTGGCCTCCTGGAGACCAACCTGGCTCCTCTTACTGGACAAGCCACTTACATACCTGCCCAAACCAGAAGCACAGAGCCTAGTGCAGATGCCTCCTGGGCCCAGTCCACATCCTCAGGGCATATTTGATTTCTACACGGCAGCCATGCCCTCAGCCCGGGTCCCACCGCCAATGCACACCTCAGCACCCAGCAGACTGTGAAGTAGCCACAGGAGGTCGCTCTGCAGGGGTGAGGGATAACATCCCTGGGCTTGTGTGATAGCAATTCTGTGTACCAACTTGGGTAGGGAATGGGGTGCCTGGGTGTTTGACCCAACGTGATTCTGAGTGTGTGTCTGTGAGGGTGTTTCTAGATGAGATCAGTACTTGAATCCATGAGCTAAGTAAAGCAGATTGCCCTCCCCAAGTTTGGGTGGGCCTCGTTTAATCAGTGGAAGGCCTGAATAGCACACAAAGACTGAGGAAGAGGAAACTTTTCCTCCCTGGCTGTAGTCTGGACTCAGTCTTTTTCCTGTTCTGAGACATCACTTGTTTCTGGGTCTTCAGCTCAGTGCCTGCAGATCTTGGGACGTATCAGCTTCCATAAACAGGTGAGCCAACTTCTTATAATAAATCGAGTGCTCACGTGCACACACACACACACACACAATTGGTCCTGTTTTTCTGGAGTATCCTAAATACAGGCAACTATCAACCACTGAGGGATAGAAGTTACTGGACAAATGCCCCAGCTTCCTGTCCTCCGGGGAACAGCGCAGAGGTGTGCCGCACTCGACTGCCCCCACTGCAGTCTGCGGGGCGAGCTTAGCCCTTCCGGGAGTCTCTTCCTCCCAGGTCACTGCCTCTGCCTCCCGGGTCACTGCTGCCCCATCCCTGAGTCTCAGGCTTGTTTTCAGGAGGACCCAACCTGGCACCTCCTGTTCCCCCAACAAACACATCCACTCGGTCCTGGCCTGGTGAATTCCCCCTAAGACTGGCTGGCATTGTCCGTGTCTGTTTCCTATGGCGCTCTAAGTGGTTGCCACAAACTCAGTGACTTAAAACAACACAAATGTGTTCTTCCATAGTTTAGAGGCAAGAGGTTAGAAAAAAAGGGTCCCTGGGTTGAAGTTATAGTGTCAGGGGGGCCTCAGTCCCCCCAGGGCAACAGGGAAGAATCACGCCGTCTTGTTTCTAGAGACTTCTGGCATTCCTTGGTTTGTGGGCTAGACAGTTTTCTCTTTGCTTCCAAGGTCATGTTGTTATCTCTTCTCTGTGTCACATCACCCCTTGCCTCTTCTCGTAGCATTTAGGGTCCATCTAGACAATCCAGAATAGTCCCCCTATTACAAAGCTCTTAATTTAGCCCCACCTGCCAGCTCCATTTTTTTTTAAGATTTATTTATTTATGCACACAAGAAATGGGATACAGGCCAGAGTCCTGGGAGCTGAGAGGAGTCACCAGAGACAGAGCGGGGAGCAGAACAGGCAGATACACTGAAACACACTGCAGAGGGGAGCAGCGGGCGAGGCAGGAGAGGTCTGCTGCGCTGTGTGGGTCCACAACCTGGAGGGGGATCGAACTCGCACTACAGTGACTGCGGATGCTTCACAGTGTGAAGCATAACCCCTTGTGCCTCCAGGGCACAACTCCATTTTTGCTATCGAAGGTGACATTCATAGGTTCCAGGAATTAGAATTTGGTATTGTTCCGCCTCCACAGCCTCGCAGTCACCCCTCCTGTGAACTGCTGCAAACAGCCTCCTTTCTGGGCCCATCAAATCCATTCTCCAGGCTGTCACCAGAGATTTCTGCAAGGCACAGCTGCTCAGGTGGCTCCATGCTCACAGCCTTGCTTGGCTTTCAGCTGCCAGCGGGACGCGGTGCCCACTGGGCAGTCAGGGCCTCGCCCTTCTGCACGGTCCTGGTGCCTCAGCTCCAGGCTCAGCCGCCTTGGGGGCCAGGAAGTCTCCACGGCACCCCCCCAACCCCAACACTTGTGGCTCCCGCTGACTATTGTCAGGCAGATATTTAAGGTGTTTACTGCAGCTATTTAAGAGAACCTGGAGCTCCAGGTTTGGTTAGGAATGTAAAAGCGCTCGGTTTACACGTTGGCGCTAACTGAAAAGAGAATGTAAGCTGGTGCAGGCCGCACAAGGCGGTGTGCAAGCTGCCCCGCCACCTCTGCCCAGAAGCTACAGCAGCTGCGCCCGCCTGTCCTTAGCGTAACCCTGTCCTTAGCGCTCCAGCCCNCCCCCCCCCCCCCCCCCCCGTGCTGGAAACGCACCCCCGTGGGCCCTGCCACCTGCCGCCATGTGCCACGCCCTGCTCTGCTGTGCTCTCAGGTGCTGCTCCCAGTGCACCACCTCAGTCCCAGCTCGCCTGTCGCTGCGGGGGCGGTGCCTCCCCACGGGACTGGGAGCACCTCAGAGATGGAGGCAGAAATTCTGGTGTCTGGGGCACCGAGAGGCTCCATGATGCACGCAGATTCGTGACTCTGTCCTTAAGAAGCCCTCGAGCGCTTTACTTCCAGGCCTGTCTGCGAAGCCCCCACCTTTGGAAGCACGAACCAGTTTGCAGGAGTAGCCCTTGCAGCCCTGGCCCTCTGAAGGCGCCGGGGCCAGCTGAGCTGCATCAGCCTGTACGCCACGCCGGCCGGGTACAGGGGCCCACCCTGGAGCGGCCAGGTTCGGGTTTTAGGGGGAAAGAAGAGAGTAGTTGTGGCAGTTTTGGAGCTGTGTGGTTTAGGGTTCACCTGGTGGCTCCACTACGCCCCCTGTGTCGCTCACCAGGGGTGTTAGGGTCTGAACCCCAGGCTGGGTTGGAAACAGACCAGGCCTGAGCTCCCAGCGGCACCCGGGCCAAGCCCCAGTGCAATCAAGGCTTGGAGGCAGCTGCTGGGGAAAATGGAGGTCGGATGAAGGCCGCTGCCTGCGGGGTAGGAGCAGAGGACGGCTTTAGAGGGGAGCTGGAGGAAAGCTCCGGGGACACTTGTTGACCGAGGCCCTCCTCGGCTTTGGGAGGGACTTCCAGAGCTTCACAGAGACTCGTCCGGGGAGGCCTGACTCAGCCTGGGAGACAGCGCAGAGAGAGCCTCGGGAGAGGCCCGTGCCTTGCCGCGCTCCTTGGGGCTGCAGGCTGTGCGGAGGCTCTAAACACTGCCACGCACTGTCCTGTGCCTGGCCTTGCCAGTCGCCTCCACGCGGCTTCCAGCGCCACCCCAGACGGCCGCCAGCTGCCACCGGTTCCTGGGATCCTGGCCCTCTGCTGACCGCTGCCACCAGGTCCCAGCCATTCTGCACCAGCAGCTTTTGGTGGGAGACTGGACACTGGACACCATCTAAGGTAGGACAGCGGCCACTGCTGGCCTTAGGCACACTTTCCTTATCCCAGTCGCCCCTAGCAACGCCCCAGGGCGAACTTAGGTTGCAAAGGGGGCCCTTTTACAGGGAGCCTCCTCCCCACCCTGCACCATTTCAGGCCCCAAGGCCACTTGTCCTGCTTCCCTGTCTTGGGGACAAACCCTGTTATTGTTGCACCCTTAGAAGGAGCACACAGGAGAGGCCACAGGCCACAAGGCATTCCCCTAGTTCAGGTCTGAGTTGTTTCAAAATGGGCCCTTTATTTTTTAAAGATCTTATTTCTGCATACAAGAGCTGGGGTACAGGCCAGAGGCAGGGTGGTGAGTATTCACCAGAGACAGAGTGGGGAGCAGGACAGGCAGATCGACTGAAACACACTGCTGAGGGGAGCAGCGGGCGAGGCAGGAGAGGTCTGCTGCGCCATGTGGGTCCGCTCCCTGGCCAGGGATTGAACTCGCGGTTCTGTGCCGTGGAAGCTCCACAGTGCAGTGCGCATTCCCTTGTACCACTGGGGAGGGAGGGCCGGTCCCTTAACTTTAGACTTAAGGATTGTCTGCTCTGCTACAGCAGGGGCCAGCAGGAAAACAGCCGCCACATGCGTTTTATGGGCAGAGCCTGGTTGCCTCATTTCATGGGCTCACACCTGGTGGCTGTGAGCACCCAACAGCTCATCCGCCCTGGGCAGCTGGGTACCGCACCCGTCTTCACACACCTGCACCCCTTCCGCCAAGTCTGTCGGTACAGTTATAGGT
The DNA here is from genome assembly GCA_019455555.1 of Galemys pyrenaicus. Taxonomy (NCBI): domain Eukaryota; kingdom Metazoa; phylum Chordata; class Mammalia; order Eulipotyphla; family Talpidae; genus Galemys; species Galemys pyrenaicus. The sequence goes on from JAGFMF010011389.1 coordinate 2,241,256, forward strand.
AACGTTCATCATTATTATGAGTGCGAGTGACGCTTACTGCGTGGCGACCACCGAGCTTAGACGCTTCCCTCACCAAAAGAAAATTCATTGAGTGAGTTACTTTTGCAATAACCAATACAAAGTAATGACTCTAAAGTTCAGAGATTAAAGTATAAAATGCAGCCGATGATCAGAGTGTCACATAGATGAGCCTGGGAGGGGGGAGAGGGTATCTAGCCCAAACAAGCCGGAACAAGCCCTTCCAAATTGTCTGCATTGACAATACTTTAGAACCAAGCAAAGGATGAACTGTTTCAGTGTGCAGAGAAGCTGTTCATCAATTAGCAGGGGGTTCCCAAGAGCCCATGGTCACTCTGGATTCGGGGCTAACAGGAGGCAGGCAGGCCTTCGCCTTCTAGGGGCTAGTTCCTTCCTGGGGAAGCCAGAGCTCCAGGACTCCGCTGGCCTGGACTACGCGGGGGTGGGGTTTGGGTGGGTCAGCAGCCTGGGAGGCGATACACCTGGTGGGGAGCAGGGAATACCTGAGAGCGTCTCAGGTTCCAGGGTTCCAGGAGAAAACGTTATAAGGTCTTCAGTTGCTCTTCTTTTTTTTTAAAGATTTATTTATGCATACAGGAACTGGGTACAGGCCAGAGGTGTGGGGGTGGTGAGAGGAGCACCAGAGACAGAGTGGGGAGCAGAACAGGCAGATCTACTGAAATACACTGCTGAGGGGAGCAGCGGGCAAGGCAGGAGAGGTCTGCTGCGCCATGTGGGTCAACTCCCTGGCCGGGGATTGAACTCGTGCTGCAGTGGCTGCAGATTCTTTATACTGCAGTGCTTAACCCTTTGCACCACCGGGGAGGACCCTGTTTTGTTTTTTGTTTTTTTTAATGCATACAAGAAGTGGAGTACAGGCCAGAGGTGTGTGGGGGTGAGAGGATCCACCAGAGACAGAGTGGGGAGCAGAACAGGCGGATCTACTGAAATATACTGTTGAGGGGAGCAGCTGGCGAGGCAGGAGATCTCTGCTGTGCCATGATCCCCAGTTCAGCTCCTGCAGTGGCTGTGGCTGCTTCATAGTGCTGAGGCTTTAACCCCTGCACCAGCAGGGAGGCCCTTCAGTTGTTATTTCAATACTACCGTTTCACTGTGGTGTAGTGGACATTTTTCCACCTTTTCACTTTCATCGCTCGTTCTGTTGGAGCAAATGGCTTGGTAAAGGAAGCGGCCACAGCGGGTCTTCCCGAGAAGCTTCTCCAGTTGCCCGCCTCTGTGAGGGACCATCTCAGTGCCCAGCTCCAGCCTGGCACACACCAGTGACGGCAGAATGAGCCTGGAGGACTACAGGTTATATCCGGGCATCTCCTTAACCCCAGTGGCGACTGTGAGCATCCTGGAGAGAGTCCTCACTCGGCCCTCCCCAGAAAGAGGGGACTAAACAGGCCTAGGGCTGCTGGACTCCACGAAGTCCTTAGCTGGACGGCACCGTGAGTCGCCTTGTAGGGTCAGAGAAAAGTCGTCAAGCTTTTCCGCCCTCCCGCCATTGGTGAAGTGATGGACACCTGCGGTGCTGTGCGCGCGCCTAGGTGGGCATGCGCAGGTGGGCGCATCTGGGTTTGGACACGGGCATATAAAGGCAGCGTCATGAGGACGCCAGAAGAAGAGGAAGCGGATGCCAGCAGAACATAGAGAACAAGAACAGAGAGCAGAATGAGAACAGAGCAGCAGAGACTAGAGGCTTGAGAGCCCAGAGAGTGAAGATGCACCAGGAGTCAGGGCCTGCCAGCCTCCTGGCCCCCCGGCCCCCTGCCTGCCGTGCACCTGGTCACCTCTGAAAATAAAAGCATAAAATGCCACCAAGGGCTCCAGGAGGCTTCTTTACCCCTTCTGCCAGAATCATCGAGAACTTGCTCCATGCCCTTCCTGCCGCTACAGGCCCGCAGGACCCCAACGCTCCTACACAGACAGGTCTTGTCTGAGAATGAGGCTTCACTGCTTGGAGGCGAGGCGGTGCCCCGAGATCCTGAGCTACAAGGGGATCCAGCCCAAGGTCCCCTGACTTGCCCAGAGGCCTGGCACTGGGCTGGCCACTCACCGCAACAAAGGACTTTAACAAAGAGAAGAAGAGGGGCCCACGAGTAAGTTACTGGGATGGTACCGCTGGCGGCCACGGTCTTTTACCACCAGTTGAGAAGCAGCCGGTGTTCTGGCAGCGACCCCAGCACTGTCACCAACGGCCCCCGGGAGGCAGGTGCCAGCGGACTGGATTTTCCATTCCCAAGGCTGGAAAGCAGCGAGTGTGAAGCAGGAAGTCTCACCTAGCCACGGCGAGACTCCACAAATAGAAGGCCGCAAATTCACTCAGCTCGGTCCCCAAGCCAGGTGCACTGTGAAGCATCCGCAGCAGAGCAGTGCGAGTTCGATCCCTGGCCAGGGAGGGGACACACATGGTGCAGCAGACCTCTCCTGCCTTGCCCGCTGCTCCCCTCAGCGGTGTATTTCAGTCCATCTGCATATTCTGTTCCCCGCTCTGTCTCTGGTGAATCCTCCCACCTCCATGCCTCTGGCCTGTACCCCAGCTCTTATATGCATAAATAATAAGTAATAGATCTTTTTTAAAAAAATATTTGTAAATGTTTGGGCTATACTTATGCAGATGAGCATGTGCAATTACTACAAATGCTGTGGGTGAGCCAAAGGTTAGCCGTGCTTCATGTGAATTGATCAGCCGTGAAGACATAACAAGATCAAGTCCTCAGCAGACGCCCAGACCAGCCCACTCGCTCTCTATGGGACAGTTCCACCATTACCCGTCACCTCCTTTCACCAATGAGATGTTATCCCTTGTCCTATCTCATGCAACTGTAACTCTTCATTTTTTAAGATTTTATTTATTTATGCATATAAGAGCTGGGTACAGGCCAGAGTCCAGGGAGGTGAGAGGATCCACCAGAGACAGAGCCGGGAGCAGAACAGGCAGATCCACTGAAGCACACTGCTGAGGGGAGCAGCAGGTGAGGCAGGAGAGGTCTGCTGCGCCATGTGGGTCCCCTCCCTGGCCCGCAGCAGGGAATGAACTCGTGCTGCAATGGCTGTGGTCCGCCCCATAGTGCATTTCTTAACCCACTGCACCACTAGGGAGGCCCTGTAACTCTTCATTTAAACTCACACTGCTACTAATTTCCAAAGTGTCCCGCGCAGGTAGGAGAAGGCAGCAACGTGCTCCATAAGGGTTCATGAGCTTCTGTAATTGGGTCTGATCGAGTCAAATATTATTTGAGATGTTTTGATATTTTTTAAAGACAACGATTCATCTCAAATCTCAAATCTAATATGCGGAGGCCTCTGTTCCAAAAACCTCAATCAAAACTGCCTGTTGCACCCCGTTTCTTTCTAAGCAGAGGAACTTGGGGAGGGGGTACTGGGGAGAAGGAGCTGGTCGCACCCCTACCTCTGAAGCCTGGGGCTCAGAGGCTTGCCCTCCCCCGCTGCCATCGGACCACCACGCCCCAGCCCAGACTCCAGCGGCTCCAGCGAAGCAGCTGTGTTTCTCTCAACACCCTCTTGGAGCAGATGAAGGACACTGATGCATGGGGAGGAGACACATATTTCGGGCCATTTTTCATCCACTGACAAGAAGTAAATTAGGAAATCATGTAAGTACAATTCACGAGTCATCCCTTCTATTGATCACATGTAATTTACATCTTCCAAAGATGTGAATTCTTGCATTCTCACTCCACAAGGAAAAATCTCAATGATTTATTCATTTCAAATGAAAAATAGAAGGTAGATGAGAAGAATGACTTCACAGGCTGCATGGTTCTCGGGGCACTGGTGCGAGGCTCTCTCCCACACTGCCGGAGGGGCTCGTGTGCAAGTCCCTCTAATTAACAAGGTGAATCAGGCGGCAGCTCTCTAATTAGTGAGCATGACAAGCCGGCGGAAGCGGGCGGGCGGCTCGTACACAAGGCTGGCCCACAAAGCCGCCACACTCCCGGTGCAAAACGCGGGTTCCTCCTAAATAACTGTTACAAGTGAAACGATCGGGTGAGCAAGAGCAGCTTGTTTTCATTCTCGGTTTGGTGTGTATCCTTCGTTGGCTCTCAGAGGTTACTGGCTCCTTGCTAGGACAGGCTTGGCCCCAGCTCTCTGTACAGCCTCTCTGGCAAAGCATCTCTTGCAACACGGGCTTTTGGGCTTGAAATAAGAATCAAGGGGCCTCCCTGGTGGCGCAGTGGGTTAAGCAACGCACTATGAAGCAAACAGCAGCCACCACACGAGTTCGATTCCTGCCGCCGGCCAGGGAGGGGACCC
>JAGFMF010011389.1:2255911-2288071 GCA_019455555.1 Galemys pyrenaicus
TCCCCGCTCTGTCTGTGGTGAATCCTCTCACCCCCCACACCTCTGGCCTGTACCCCAGTGCTTGTATGCATAAATAAATAAATCTTTAAAAAAAAAAGAGAATATGTACAATGGGAAGAATGGAAAAAAAGAATCAAGAAAATACAATTAATAGATTTTTGTTAATCAATAATTATCCATGGCCAGATTTAAGAAAAACAGTATATAAAAGTGACTTTCAGAAGAATATTCAACAAAGATATCAAAATATATCCATTCATTTTAATGGATGGCCACCATTTATTATCTGGTCAGTAGGAAGATTTATCATATTTTCACCCCTTTTGTAAGTGTCAGAGAGAAGCCCCAACTTAGTGTAGCAGAACTATATATAGAGAGAGAGTACAGTAAGAACCAAAATATATTTTTTTTCTTTTTTTTTTTTATTATTAGTTATATTTGACATCATTTGTAGTCCCCAGGGAGTACCCACCACCATTTCACCTGTGCACCATCACCTCAGTCCCTTGTGCACCCTCTGGCCTCTTCCCCGTCTTTGCCCTCCCCCCTTCCCCTCTCCCCCCCATGGTCCCTTTGGTTTATCCCAGCTTTTTGGTCTTATTAAGTTTTTGTTGTTGTTGTTGTTGTCAAAATATATTTTAAAAGTTCCATTCCAACTCTCTTAAATTACAAATTCACTCACTATAAGAGAGGCAGATTTAGGAAAAAATTGACCGTGCTGTTTACATTAAGAATGGAAATGAGGGCATTTATTTACTTAAAAAAAAATTGTAACTGGAGGGGGGAGAACATTTTTTAACAACAACTTGCTAAGCAGCATCTCATTATTCAATTATGAAGCTATCCTTTTACATCAGAAAGCTCTTTACAGGCTGGGAGAAAAGGAATTTCCCACACAAATAAATTAAAAATAGATATTCAAACAAGGCTTCTTTAGTCATCTAGACACCAATTAGTGATACATTGCATAATTTAATTTATGGCCATAATTTGCTCCGGTCTTCTAACACTTTGGGAAGATGGGAACCTTTACATCCCTTTGAGCGTTTGGTTACTGGGTAGAAAACAGTGCCCCGATGTGATTTTGCTGGAAGGAACAGAACAAAGGACGCCTCAGGCCTTGAGGAAGGTCCAAGTCAGGTCCCTGGTCACCCTCAATTTTATGGAGACATGGTTTGTCCACACCAGAGCACATGTCAAGACTTGCTTCAACAGCCTCAATTTAAATAATTTTTTAAGATTTTATTTTCATTTATACATACAAGAGTTGGGGTACAGTCCAAAGACATGGGAGGTGAGAGGATTCACCAGTGACAGAGTGGGGAGCAGAAGAGGTGGATGGACTGAAACACACTGCTGAGGGGAGCAGTGGGAGAGGCAGGTGAGGTCTGCTGTGCCATGTGGGTCCCCTCCCTGGCTGGGATTGAATTCAGGGCCCCCACGTAGTGCTGAAACTTAACCCCTAGGCCACCAGCAGGACCTGGAATTCATTTTCAGATAAATCAATGATTATGGTAGATTTTAAGGCACTTCTCAGTACCAGCATAAGCAGACAAAAGTAACCAATGAATGCATATATCTGAACAATACAATAGCAAATTTGGATAATGTACTTGCTTTCAGTGGCTAGATATTTATATTTAAAGCAAGTTTTAACAGACATCCTCTCAAGTCTGAAGTCATAGAGGATTTTTTATTATAAAATAATCAGCTGAAAAATCAATAATAATGAGACAAGTAGAAAATTCCTGTATGTCTGACAATTAATTAATAACTCCTGTCCTCAAAGAAAGCACAATGGAAATTAGAAAATATTTTGTTTAATTAATGAAAATCTGTATATTAATATAGTGAGAGACACATAAGCCTCAAAGAAAAATTTTGCTTTATATGCATAGATTAAAGAAAAAGCCTTAAGAACAATGAAATAAGCATCTTCCTCAAATTAGAGAAAACTAAACCAAGAAAAGCAAAGAGAAATTCTGAAGCATTTTGAAATTAATGACAAGTGTCAGCCCCTTATCTTCTTTCTGTAGCTCATACTAGAGAGCAGCCTCCTGGTTAATCTTCTAGCATTTTGCTACTCAGTTGCAACAAGGACATCATCTGGGTACCGGACTGAGAAGCAGAATCTCAGCCTGCGCCTGGTGAATCACTGACGAGGAGCAAAGAAATGCCCCCAGAGTGACTGCAGATTTGTCTGTTTCTTCCTTCACTTCTATCAAGTTTTCCTTCATATAGTTCCTATTATCTTTTTTAACTGAGGTACATTGTTGTACAACTCTGCATATAATTCAAAGGTATAGGATCACACCTCTTCAGGTGTCACCGCACACGCCCACCATTAAGGCACCCATAATCTTCCACCATAGTCCTTTAGATTCCCTCTTCTCTTTGTTTCTCCCCCTCTGGTATCCTCAATGCTGCAATCAGGTTTCTAGGATTTGTCTTGGTTTCAACAAAGTTCTGGTCCTTTGTTTTGTTTCTTTATATCCCATATATGAGTGAAATCCAGTATTTGTTTTTATCCTTCTGATTTATTTTAAGAATCCCCCCACCCCAATTTGGTCTATGTTGTCTCAAATGGCAAGATTTTATCTTTTTCTTTTTTATTGCTGAGTAGTATTCCATTGTGTATGTATATCATACCTTCTCAATCCACTCATCTGTCTTTGGACACTTGGGTTGTTTCCAAAGACAGACTTGGGTATTGTAGACAGTGCTGCAATGAACACAGGAGTGTGTAGATCTCTTAGAATTAGTGGTTTTGAATCCTTCAGGTAAACAACTAGGAGTGGAATTGCTGGATCATATGGTAGATCATTTTTAATATTTTCAGAAACCTCCATAATGTTTTCCACAGGGACTGAACCAGTCTATATTCCCACCAGCAGTGTATGAAGGTTCCTTTTTTTTAACCACAGTCTTATCAACTCTTGTTCCTAGTCTTTTCGATATGGGCCATTCTCACAGGTATGAAATGGCATTTCATTGTCATTTTGACTTGTGTTTCCCTGAAAAGTGATGGTGAACATTTTTTCATGTACCTGTTGGCCATCGATATGTCTTCTTTGGAGAAGTATCTATTTAACTCTTCCACCCACTTGGGGAGGAAGGTGCTTGTGGGGCCTTGGTGAGTTGTGTGAGTTCTTTGTAGATCTTGGATATTAGCATGAAGTTCAAATACTCTCTCCCCTTTCTTTTTTTAAAATTTTTTAAAAAGATTTTATTTACTTAGGCATACAAGAACTGGGGTACACCCAGAGATGTGGCAGTTGAGAGGACTCACCAGACAGAGTGGGGAGCAGAACAGGCAGATCAGCAGAAACATTCTGCTGAGGGGAGCAGTGACGAGGCAGGAGAGGTCTGCTGCGCCATGTGGGTCCCTCCTGACTGGGGACTGAATTTGTACTGCCATGGCAGATCGCTTCATAGTGCTGCGCCTTGACCCTTTATGCCACCAGGGAGGCCGCTGTTCTTTCCCTTTCATAGGATGTCTTCTTATCTTAATGATAGTTTCTTTTACTGTGCAGAAGCTTTTTAGTTTGATGTAGTCCCGTTTGTTTATTTTTGCTTTTGCTTCCCTTGATTTTGGAGTCAAGTCCCCAAAGACCTCCCTCAAGTCAGTGTTGTGGAGAGTTTTGCTTATGTTTTCTTTTATGTATTTTATGTTTCATGTCTTACATCCAAGCCTCTGGTCCATTTTGAGTGCATTTTTGTGTAAGGTGTGAGAGTGGTCTGGTTTCATTCTTTTGCATGTGACTGTCTGTGTTTCCCAACACATTTTTGTTGAAGAGATTTTCCTTTCTCCCCTGTTTCTTGGCTCCTTTGTTGTAGATTAACTGTCCATATACCGTACGATTTATTTCTTGGCTCTCAGTTCTCTCCATGCTGCATATATTTTGAGGCTTTGCTACTGGGTTCATACATATTTGACGATTTCTTCTCGCTTAAGTAACATCTTTATCATTAGAAATAACCCCTGTTGTTAATTTGATCCAAAATCTACTTTATCTGATATTAATATAGCCACCCCAATTTTCTTTCAACTAGCATTAGTATGGTATTATTTTCAATTCTTTTATTCATAAACTACCTGGAGCTGGGTTTTGGTTTTTCAATCTACTCTGAGAGTCTGCCTTTTTTTTTTCCTTTTTAAAGATTTATTTATGCATACAAGAGCTGGGGTACAGACCAGAAATGCGAGGGGTGAGAAGATTCACCAGAGACAGAGTGGGGAGCAGAACAGGCAGATCCACTGAAATACACTGCTGAAGGGAGCAGCGTGCAAGGCAGGAGAGGTCTGCTGCGCTGTGTGGGTCCACTCCCTGGCTGGGGATCGAACAGACACTGCTGTGCCTTGGATGCTTCACAGTGCAGTTCTCAACACCCTGCACCACCAGGGAGGCCCAAGACTCGCCTTTTTAATGAAGAGTTTAGGCCATTTGTTTTGCTTGATATGATTAAATTTAAGTCTATTATCTTGCTACTTGTTTTCATATGTTCCTTCTGTTCTTTGTTCTTCTTTTCCTCTCTACTTTAATTTGAATATTTTTAGGATATATTTTTCTCCTTTGTTGGTTTATAAGACATGACTTTCATTTTATTCGTGTTTGCTCTAGAGTTTCAATAACACCTATTTAAGTTCCCACATACTACCTTCAACAATAGCAAAAGAAGTCTGCAAGAGTATATGCCCATCTCCCCTCAAGACCTCTATGATGTCGTTGTTATATATTGAATGCAAATTTTCATTACGCTCTAATCTTTGCTTGTCTGATTCTGTTATGTAGTTTTTCTGCTGGCTCTTATGTCTCCTTTGTCTATTTTATGAATGTTTTTGTTCATTTTTACTGTGTACTTGTCTTATTTAGAATTTCACCTAGTTAAAGTCCTTGAGGTTACAGGAAAGGATTTGCAATAGTTTCTGTGTGATGTCCGGGGGTACTGCCAGAATAGGGAACACTTTGAAACGTCAAGAGATTTTTTTCAGACCATGTAGGCAGTATGAATGTTGGGCGCAGACTTGTTTTTACTTTGTTTTTCTCAACTTTTATTAATTTGTGATTGTTTACATAATGATGTAATTTCGGGAGTACAACTTCACACCTCCATGTGTGTACACACTTCATACACCCTCCACCAGTTTCCTGGACCAGTACTGGAATATTGCATGAGACTTGTTTGTTGTTATAAATTTGGGAGAGGCGGCTCCCCATTCTCTCTTAGCGCCACATTTCAGGATTGGTCATTTTTCATGCAATTCCATCCATGAGCATAGTCTGTCGTTGCTTTAAGGGGATAGTCTCGGGGGCTGCCTCCTTCTGGTGGACCTCCTATTAGACTGTCAGTTGTTGGATCGGCCCCAAATTGTGTCCTGCTCTCCACAGCCAAATGGGAAATAAAATTCAAACTTCGAGTTCACAGCATTTAGCGAATGTCCTCCAGGGAAAGGGAAAGCAGGCTCTCCTTACGTTCTTTTTGGTTTGAGTGCTTCCTACTTTCTCACCAGCTCATTGATTCATTGAGTAATTTATTCTAAAAGTCTCTTCATCCAGCGTGTCTGGTTATTCTCCATGGAAGGTTGGCCAGGGCATCTCACTCTTGGCACTGCTGGTAACAGACATCCCCTAGGGTGATGCTTCTGAAACACCAAGTGTGGCATCCCAGCCCTCCTTGTTCTCAGGGCTATTGTCTTGGTGCCCAGAGTTCCTGCCGCTCAAGCTAAATGTACAGTCAGCCAGGGGCCTCTCACCCAGGGCAAAAGCCCTGCTTCGAGGACTGTACTGGGAAACCAGGACTGTACTGGAAAACAGCAGGCAGATCTTAGAATATGCTTTGGCCAGCAGGAACAGTGGAGCCCAGGCCACAGCCCCTGGTCGCTCTCCTCCCTACCTTATTTCTTGCCCCATCCTTGCATTTGATGCTAATGAATAGGAGACTGCCTTTAGGTGGGGGCTGCACTTTACAGCCCAGTGTAGCTCCTCCAGTGTTCTCATGCCCTAAACCTACTTGGGCGTTGAATGATCATTTCCTCCTCCAGCCAACCAGCCAGATGATTCCATGTTACCCCTTGAACATCCTCGGTGGCTCCTAGCTGCTTTCACAACCACAGGAAACTCCTTAGCTGGATGTCAGGAACTTTTTTTTTAGCATTTATTTATTTATGCACACAAGAACTGGGTGACAGGCCAGAGGCACAGGAGGTGAGAGGATCCACCAGAGATAGAATGGGGAACAGAACAGGCAGATTTGCTGAGGGCAGCATCGGGTGAGACAGGAGAGGTCTGCTGCGCCATGTGGGTCCCCTACGCAAGCAACCGGGGATCGAACTTGTGCTGCAGTGCTGTGGATGCTTCATGGTGCAGTGCTTAACCCGTTGCTCCACCAGGGAGGTCCTGATGTCAGGAACTTTTGATGGAGCCCCGCTGCCTTCATAGCATTCCCACCTCTCTGTTTTTCTGTGTAATTTCTTTTCTAGCCCAACTTAGTCATCCCTTTTCCAGGAAGTCATCCACAGCTCCATTTGGGTTCATGCTCTCTTGGGCAGCTCACAGACACCCCAGTGCTCACACTCCTGTACTGTAGATCATGGGCCTGCTGGGCCCATCCTGCAGAATCCACAAGAGATTCTTCTAGCACAGGCTATAGTCCACAATAGGTCTTAAATGAGTGTTTCTTAAATAAATGAATGAACAAACTAGCATTGCCATGGTTCAAAGACTACTGAGCGTTAGAATGAACTAAGAAGATTTCATAAAGGGTAGGAGATTGAGCTAGAATACTTCATAAGATTTGAAAAGTTCCCGATAACATTCATCTGATCCTAATTTTCCAGAATGTTCAGTCTAAAAATTTCTCACAAGTCATTCTGAACCTTTTCTGCAGAAAAACCTCAGCAGTTAAAATGAAGAAGGGGGCCTCCCTGGTGGCTCAGGGGTTAAGTTTCAGCACTGTGAAGCATCTGCAGCCAAAGCAGCACAAGTTCGATCCCCAGCCAGGGAGGGGACCCACAAGGCACAGCAGACCTCTCCTGCCTGGCCCACTGCTCCCCTCAGCAGTGTATTTCAGTAGATGTTCATATTCTGCTCCCTACTCTGTCTCTGGTGAATCCTCTCACCTCCTGCACCTCTGGCCTGCATCCCAGTTCTTGTATGCATAAGTAAATAAAAATACTATCTTTACAAAAATTAAAATTAAAAATTAAGTTGAAGAAGGGTTATCTTCACAGGTTTGCATATTCCTTCCAAAAGTGTGAGCCACCAGGTCGGCCATTTTTGACTTTTATAGGAAACAGCACATGGCAGGTCCAGTCTCACTGAACAGAGCAAAATAAAGGAGGAATTGTTGTGGGGGCTGGGGTAGAATTGGAGAAGTAGGAGGAGAGTCGGCCCTTTTTTATAAACATGATTGATTTGTGCAAGAGTTGACCTGAATCTAGTTTAGGCAGTAACATTAATCATTCCTCATACTGGCGGTAGAGAATTGTCCTTACTTTCTCTCCTACAGAACTGTCTGCCAACTTCATTTTCATTCTCCATGATAACCAAAAAAAGCCCAATTTGAAGTAAAAATCCAAGAAACATGAACATTCCTACTGGGACCAGAAATTATATGCAAAGACATTAATTTTCACTTTTATTGTTCCAGCTGTTATACTGTTAATTGATACAACCTATTTATTCATAAGTAAATGTATTCATAGCAAAAATATGGATGATCAAACCTGATGTAACCATCAGTGGAAAGATTTAAATTTCTTCAACCTTCGAACATTCTTAAATGCAATTATAATTCAGTGGATAGAAAAGACTCTCTTCACATACAGTATTTTCTGCAATTTGGTGAAAATTTTTCTTTTTTTTTAAAGATTTATTTATGCATACAGGAACTGGGGTATAGGCTAGAGGTGTGGGGGGATGAAAGAATTCACCAGAGACAGAGTGGGGTGCAGAATAGGTGGGTCTACTGAAATACACTGCTGAGGAGAGGAGCAGCGGGTGAGACAGGAGGGGTCTGCTGTGCCATGTGGGTCCGCTCCCTGGCCAGGGATCGAACTTGTGCTGCAGTGGCTACAGATACTTCATAGTGTTGTGACTTAACCCCTTGTACCAGTGGGGAAGCCCCCTTAAGACAAAATTTCTTAGTTTGATGTTTTGGGATGTCTTGGTAGACTTTTATGCCATCCGACTGAAGGTCAAAATTAACGAAGGACACATATATCATTCAATTATTATGCTAATGCATGGATCTGGTACCACTGTAATGTCCTCCAAAATTTCCATACATTTGATGACATTTAAAATTTTCTATATTTAAATGTGTGGTTTCCGTATGTTAGACATATGACTGTATATTTGAGATGCATACCATGTTGATTTAATATTTTTACATACTGTAATATGATTATCATTATAGTAAGAGTCATCAATTATATCACATACTGACTTACTTTATGTAATTGGGATAATAAAGATCCTGTGTCTTAGTTATTAGACAATATTGTCTATCTTCACTATACCGTGCATTAGATCTCTAATATTTATTTGTCTACTACTTGCAAGTTTGTACCCTTAAATATAATCTCTGTATTTCCCCACCTCAAAGTCCTTGATAACCATTTTCCTGTTTTTACATAAAGTGCTTTTCTTTGAAAATAAATATATGTAGGGTTTCTATACTGCGATTGACTAAAAACCAAGAACAAATAAAGCAAATTCAGGAGCCAAAAGATAAGCACTATAAGATGATGTGATAGACCTAAAATAAGCTGAGTCACAACTATCCACTCTACATTGTATCCACTTTACATTTTATTTCTTGGGAGATTTGAGGAGTACTAAGTCAAGGACATGGCTGACTGGGGAGACCAGCTCACTCACCTGGATGGAAGCTTTTCCAGGAGACACCTACTGTCCTTTGTTCCTAGGATGTCCTGAATTCCTGCCAGGACTATCGAAAAGTGAGCCCTACCTCTGAGCCCTGGAAATTGACCTTAATGTCATGCTTCCTAGGTGAGATAAGAACAGGAACCCCAAAAAGGTAGCAGAGTTAGGAAGTTGCATAGAATATCTAAATATTCTAAATTATGCTAGAAGGACAGTCTGGAGAAAAGGGCCTTAACTAGAAGGGTAGAATATGCTACAATACCTACTGGTCTAAGGAAAAGAGAAAGAAATGGATGATGTTAACCTGTGGGAAAAGAATGTGATATTCTAAATGAGGGTAGGGTTCTAGGATGTGTGTGTGCCATTGGGAGTGATACAGGAGACGAAGTATGTCTTGCTGGACTCATATAGGAGCAAAATCCATATGGTGGTAATTGGAATGGAGAGGACTGAATTAGAATAGAAACAGGAAGAGAAAAACACAGAAGAGAGATTCCATAAATAAGTCTGCATTTATATACTTGATTCATTTTCTTTTTTATTTAAAGATTTATTTATTTATGTATATAAGAACTGGGGTATAGGCCTGAGGTGTGGGGGCTGAGAGGACTCACCGGAGACAGAGTGGGGAGCGTAACAGGGAGATCTACTGAAATACACTGCTGAGGGGAGCAGCAGGCCAGGCAGGAGAGGTCTGCTGTGCTATGTGGGTGCCCTCCCTGCCAGGGGATTGATCTCAGGCTTCAGTGGCTGTGGATGCTTCATAGTGCAGTGCTTACCCACTTGTGCCACCACGGAGGTCCCTGGTTGATTTATTTTTACAGGTTATAAAGCCAATTCAGGAGGGAAAGGATGATCTTATCAACAAATGGTTGCAACAATTGGATATCTATGTGCAAAAAAAAAAAAGGTAACTCAATCCATATCTCAAAATATATCTATCATTACTATGATATAATTCATGAACATAATTTTAAAACCTAGAACTATGAAATTGATAGAAAAAATAGACAATCACAGGGACCTTGGATTAGGCAAAGATTTCTTAGATATAACACCAAAAGCATACCTACAAGTAAAAATTGATATATTAAACTTTTCAAAATTAAAAATGTCCACTTGTAAAACAAGCTTTTAAGAGAACAAACCCCATACTGGAAGAAAATATTCATGAATCAAAAATCTGAAAAAAACATACCTTGATTATGTAAAGAACTTTCAAAGTTAAATATTAGAATGAAGAACCTAATTTTAAAAGATGGGCAAGAGGCCTCCCTGGTGGCACAAGGGGTTACGTCTCAGCACTATGAAGCTATCTGCAGCCACTGCAGCACAAGCTGGATCCCTGGCCAAGGGGCTGACCCACATGGCGCAGCAGACCTCTCCTGCCTCGCCTGCTGCTCCCCTCAGCAGTGTGTTTCAGTCCATCTGCCTATTCTGCTCCCCAGTCTGTCTCCGGTGAATCCCCTCACTTCCCGCAATGCTGGTCTGTATCCCAGCTCTTGTATGCATAAATAAATAAATTTTTTAAATAAATAAATAAAAGTTGGGCAAGGCAGAGACTACATGTGGTGACCTAAAAGTCCTAGTTTTCTGATCAGACAAAGCTGGGCTGATATCCTTGGGCAAGTCACTGATGAGACAGGTTTTAGACGTCCGCAGGGCTTACGAATTAGTGAAATTTCCATATGGTACCTGGCTAAGCATTCGATTTTGGCGCAACGTGCGAGGTGGGAAGTTGCCAGGTCGCCTGCCATCCACTTCAAGTTCTAGAGTAGTTTGGATGATTTTAAGCAAGTTCTTTAACTTTGTTTCACTGTCTCAGCTGCACAGCAGTTTTAATGACACAACACACATAAGCAGATTGAGCCCAGCGCCAGAGAGGAGAGGAGCCATCTGTGTGTGTGCAGAAAACTCCAGAAGAACCAGCAGAACAGCAAGAGTGACCGCCCCGGGAAGACCCCAGCCGGTTAGTGGGATCTGGCAGAGGAGCAAGGCAGGGCAGGGCAGGGGGGCCTAGGTTGGGAGTGGGCGGGAACAGAGCCTTGGCCAGGCCGCCGCGCAAAAGCCTTGGGAAAGGCCAGCGCAGCATAACAGGTGAGCCCACCTGGTCACCATGCTCAGGCGAACTCATCCCTGTTTCCCAGCCTGCTCCGCGCCTTGGGGCGCAGGCGCAGACGGACAGGGGCGGGCAAGGCCCCTAGGTTCGGTGGGCGTGGCTCTGACCTCTAGCCCCGCCCCACGGGGCCGCCCCTGGACCCCGCCTCCCATCCCTCACTTCTGAGGGAACGCTTAGCTTTGAGTTCTCAGCCGACGTCGGTCGCGGGTGAGTGCGGCGAGTTACTTGCTTGGGGTCATGCTCACCCGCTGGCTTTCTGGAAGCTGAGACTGGGTGTTACGGTTCCGAGCTCCCCCAGGCCGCTGACTTGGGGCCGAGGCCAGGAGTCCCGCCAAGTGGGCAACTGCCCTAGCGATGCTCGCAGCAGCTTCGCGCCAGTTCAGCTGCAAACACAGATGCAGCCCCCGGTTTGCTTCTTCTGGGTGAGGAGTTTTCGGTTTAAGTGCAGTAGTTTTTTCCCAGGCTTGTGACAGATAACCTCCTTAAAAATGAAAACAAATCCTCTAGTCCCATCTGGAAATGAAAGCGTGTTCTTAGCTGCGGTTCCATTAGATTGCCCCAATGAAAGCATGTTTAGGGGCTGGGGGAAGAGAGAGAATTTGTGTGTGTGTGTGTGTGTGTGTGTGTAGAAGGAAGCTCATTTTACTAATAGTGGCAATTCTAACTTTAAAGAAAATTGTTTCGATATGAAACTAAATGGAGGGCACACTGAAAGAATGGTTTTTAAAAAAAGGTGGGTTAAAGGTAGATCTGAAATACTGAACTCCAAAAATGTTCTAGAATATACATACACACACACATATGAATAACAAGAGTTCAGCAAATGAGGGCCTGTGGATTGCCAACCTTTTTTTTTAACATTTATTTATGCATACAAGAAATGGGGTACAAAACCAGAGGTGTGGGGGGGTGAGCGGATTCACCAGAGACAGAGTGGGGAACAGAAAAGGCAGATCTACTGAAACACACTGGTGAGGGGAGCAGCAGATGAGACAGGAGAGGTCTGCTGTGCCTTGTGGGTCTCCTCCCTGGCCAGATTCGAACTCTTGCTGCAGATAGCTTCATAATGCTGAGACATAACCCCTTGCACCACCAAGAAGGCCCTGTTTTTGGTTTCAAATACACTGCATATGATATATTTTAGGGGTAGAATTTTTCTTTTACAACTTCTTGGAGATTTATTTCCCACATGGTAGAATTCACCCACTTAAAGCATCCCATGCAGTGGTATTTTAGTGTGCTGACTAAATAGCACAGTCACTAGACACAATCTTAATTTTAGAACATTGTTTGTACCCCAAAATGGAACTCTAAGCACATTGGCAGTCAGGCGTCATTCCCTCTACCATTTGCAGGGGGCGCCCATGCAGCCAGTCCTGCTAAAGGTTCACCCAAGTTCTGCTTGTGGAGTCTTGCAGCTCCTCCCCACATGAACGCGTTTCATTACACAAAACCCAAACAAAGTGAAGTCCAGCGCTCCGCAATGACTAATACTACCACTGGCCTCTCAGGAGGTCTTAAGTAGTGGGAAGCTGTCAGGCTTTCTGCTGAAAGCTTGAATTCTATCATCGCCAGCAAATACTGGCAGTTGTTTTCCTTAAGTAACAGGTTCACTTAATTCATCTTCCAGAAATGTGTACCAGATGCCCAAAACTGAATAACTTAAGTGCGTCAGTCTTTCTTTGAAATAGAAATGACACTCCATTGACAGAGCTGCTGGTGCGGCTGACACTCAGTTGTCTTGTAGACATGTGTCCTGGAGAGAATCATTGTTTTCCGGGAAAGAAGGGCGTCCTGTGCGTGCCCCATGTTTTCACACATTACGTGACATATTAAAGTACTAAAAAAAATGTATCTTCAAGGGCAAGTTTTTTTTAAAAAAAGATATATTTATTTAGGCATACAAGAGCTAGAGTGCAGGCCAGAAGTGCTGGGGGTTAAGATTCACCAGAGACAGAGTGGGGAGCTGAACAGGTGGACAGACTGAAATTCACTGCTGAGGGGAGCAGTGGGTGAGACAGGAGAGGTCTGCTGCACCAAGTGGGTCACCTCCCTGGCTAGGGATCAAATTCCTGTTGCAGTGGCTGCAACTACAGCTAGCTTCATAGTGCTGAGACTTAACCCCTTGTGCCACCAGGGAGGTCCAATGTTGACAGTGTTTTGAAGGGTGGAATCAACTTATCACCCCACATGTCACAGTGTTTCCGCACTTTGTTCCATAGCATCTGCCCTAGAGGATGAAACCCTAACATGTAGAGACCAAGATGGAAATAACTGGTGTTTGTTTCCCTGTAAAGAGATTGCTGTCACCACCAAAGTCAGGCAAGCAAAGAGATGGGAAGCGCACAAGTCCTTGGATCTGGAGAGCATGAATTCTGATATCAGGTGCAAGGGGAGGTGGGGACTGCATCAAGATCTTTACATTTTGCTCACAGATCTCATTAAAAAAAAATAGCAGCTGGATTTGCATGGAACAAAAGGAGTTGGACTGGAGAGGCTGGTGTTTGGTCTGGGTTCAGGGAGGAGGGGGCAGAAGGGAGAGCGTTATCTGTGACTTCTTCCATTAAATAGTCGATGTTCCGGAGAGATGTCCATCCAAAAGCTCTTGTTTGGGGTAACTGTTCCCAAAGCTTATGTGAGAAAGAGGAGGCACCCACAGGGAAGCTGAGTGGATTAGCAACAGCTTCCTTTCATCCTTCAGTCTCACACCAGTCTTCCTAAAACACCACATCGATCATGGGAAAGTGCTACATTAAACCCTTAAGTGGCTCCCATTGCCTGGAAAATCAATTCTGGACTTCCCTTAATGGTCCTCTCTGAGGAGCTGGCTTCCTCCTCTGCCAGCCTTCTTTCTAATGAGTCGCTAAACCACACTCTCTTCTTTGACAAAACTACTTGATCTGAGTTTTCAGGAGTCTTTGTGCCTCAGTAAACCCAACTCAATCTTCTGGGGCTGATGCATATTCATTTTCTGTCTCCTGAAGTTTACCTTCTCTAGTCCAGCTTCAAGTGTTTTCCTTCCTGTGAATTTCTGTAGCAAAGGTTTGTTCCTGTTTAATGAGCAACTAGTCTTGTGCCATCTTGTGATAGTTTTTGATATTTGGTATTAATTGTATCTTTTTCTCTCTGTTTAACTTTTGTTTTTTACTTCTCCAAACAATCTATGAACTCATTGAGCCATAGTCTTTATTGTCAAGTTACTTTAAAAAAGTTACTTAAAACAAAAACTCAAGTTACATTTTATGTCTCTCTAGATCAGGCTAATAATTTATATACAATAAATAGGACCTTAATAAGTGTGTGTACGTGTGTGTGAAATGTGTCTTTTAATTTGTCAGTAAAAATGAAAATAACTAAAGTGATATGCCAGGAAACACCAATGATTATCTTACAAAACTGA
Source organism: Galemys pyrenaicus (assembly GCA_019455555.1). Taxonomy (NCBI): domain Eukaryota; kingdom Metazoa; phylum Chordata; class Mammalia; order Eulipotyphla; family Talpidae; genus Galemys; species Galemys pyrenaicus. The sequence continues at coordinate 2,270,319 of JAGFMF010011389.1, forward strand.
AGATTTTCATGAGAATAATAGAACTAAATTTTTCTGGAGCCAGATGTGAGGAGATAATGCACAGAATCGGGGGTGTTATTCCTTCTGGAAGATGGGTCTTACCAACCGGTACGCTCAGAAGTATATTACTTTTCAATGCCTTACGTGACCTTGAACCCGAGGCACGCTGTAGAGTTAGAGGCCTTGGAACATCGTGTCCCAGAAATATTTGATTGGTTGATTCATTTCACTTCATATTTATTGGGGATTAATAGATGTTGGGGATTTAGTGGTGAGCGAGACAAAGCCCCTCCCCTGGTGGATCATATGTTCTAGAAAGTAAGTTCAAAATGAGCACATGTTCATTTTGTTAGATATTGAGGGAGGAGGAAGGAGACTCACAATGGATAAACTCATATTGGGAGGAAATAAAAGGGTGATGGGATTACCGCTGGCTGGGGTGGCCTGGGGCAGTGGCTGGTGCCTACAGATTGGTGATGGACTACTTTTGTCAAATATTGTGAGTGGAAAATCCCTTGAATTTAAAGCCAAGAAAACCTGGACTCTCTCCAGCTGTGCCACTGTGACCTCATGTAGACGCTCGGTGTTTCTGAACTTCAGCATTTCCTTCGGTGTTTCTGAACTTCATCATTTCCTTTGGGAGGTGGGACTACTGATAGGTGCCTTATTATGAGAATTAAATGAGATGATGCGGATTAAAAGGAATATTTGGTAACTGAAAAGAGCTGGGGAGTCTGTTGCTGTGTTGTCACAAATGACGGCTTGGATTTCCTGCGCTGACGATGATCGTGAACCAGCTCCTTTCACAGGAGCTCAAAGCAGAGATCGGGGTCACAGGGGCTTCTGGACCCCAAGCTTTCTCAGGAAGGTACTGGGAGTCTGTGCCTGCAAGGGGGGCTGCTGGCTGTCTGCCTGGAAGCAGGGGCCTGCCTAGGGGGTGTTCAAGGTGGGAACTGAGTAGTCACATTCAACTTTCGCTTCTAAACATGAATTGCTATTGTTGAGAACTCATACATCATTTTAGGCAAACTAAGTTTGAAAAAAGTGTACTAATGTTGGGCCTCCCTGGTGGCACAAGGGGTTGAGTGCCACACTGAGGGGCTTCCACAACCACTGCAGCATGAGTTCAACCCCTGGCCAGGGAGGGACCCATATGGCGTAGCAGACCTCTCCTGCCTCACCCGCTGCTGCCCTCGGCAGTGTGTTTCAGCAGTCTGCCTGTTCTGCTCCCCACTCTGTCTCTGGTGAATCCTCTCACCCCCCCACACCTCTGACTTGTACCCCAACTCTTGTATGCATAAATAAATAAAATCTTTGGGGGGAAAAGTGTACTAACGTTTACACTATTTAGAATTTAAAAAACTAAACTTGATCAATGCACAGAATTTTCTTCTGATTGCTGATTCTCTTTGCCACTTGAAAGATAGCAGTTGTGGGACTTCCACAGACACTTTGTGTCTGATGAGGCAGCAAGTGCTGCCTTCTAGATTGATATTCTTGACTATGGTCTTTGTTGGCATTTGCAGTGAAGTTTCTTGGAGAAAGTTTCTGAAACTCTAAACTGAGGTTGACATATAGGATGAAGTGAACTTTCCCTTTGTGGCTTGTTGGTTTAACATTATTTTAATTATTTGATGCTTAATCTTTAATATAACCTAAAGCTGTTCCAGAACACAGGAAAGGAACCTGCTGTATTGCTCTGAACTATACAGTTGTCTGTGCATTGCACTGCTTTGGCCATGGAGGTGTGCAGACAACTGAACCATGTCCGTTTTCATATATTTATTATTTGTAGGCTGATGGTAGAAAGTGTGTTTTGGGGAGTGGATTAAAGTTTGAGAAGGAGGAAGCTTTTATATGACATCCTGGGTCTCCGGTGTGGCCACAAGCTCCACTGGTGGTTCTCTTCCCTTCTGCGTCACTTTATGTAACTTTATTTTCCACGCTGTCCTTTTAGCTCTGGGTGATACTAATCCTCTTCCCCCGTTTGCATACATGGTGATTCTTCTGCCAAAACATTTCCGCTTTTCTTAAGATTCCATTTGTGTAACATTCTTGAAATGATACAATTCATTGTTACAAAAAGTGGAGGGCATGTTAGTGCTTGGGGGTCAGGAGTGGGGTAAGGAGGGGTGGACATGAGGTTCCCCAGTGGTGAAAGAACTGTTTCATCCACTCCAGGTGTCAGTCTGGATTGTGACATCACTATACTTTTGCAAAATGTTACCACTGGGGAAAGAGAGTGTTCAGGACAGTTATTATTTTTTTAGAACTACGTGCAACTCTGTATCTCAACCCATTTATTGGCTTTCTGGAGAACTTCGGGAGGCATTTTTCTGCATATCATAATGTTTCGAAAACCCAGTAACTAAAACACCCAAGCCCTTTCTCACCCTTTTTTGCATCTTTTTTTTTTTTTCCCCCTGATCCTCCAGACCAAAATCCTTGTTGAGCCCTGAACTTTGCCATTGGAGTATTTGTCACGACCTTGTAATTATTTTCATGACTGTTTAATGTCTTTCCCACTAAGATGCAAGCTGTACCCCACTGTATCTCCAGAGCGGAAATAATGCCCAATAAATATTTATTGCAAGTTTAATTTCTTGCAGAGTTATCGAAGTGTTTGAAATTGCTTTGTATTTGGAAAGTACTTTAAATCCATGCCTCCCCGACTTTCTTTCTTTATTTTTAAGTTGAACACCTTATCCCCCTCCCAGAAGACCCTTCACACGTTGAGCCTCCTGGCTGAGGTTTGCTTCGTCAGCAACTTCAGTAACTGCAGACTGACTTGGACAGCAGCCGAGAATATCTGCCCTCTTGGTCTCCTCCGAGCTGAGCTTATGCGTAATTGTTCTCATTACTCTGTGTTGGAATTTTAGAAAGACAGCGTGATGCCTTTATTATTCAATGAATAACAACATATACATCGATCCAATACTCAGTGAAAAATGACATTTCTAGGCCTGTTTATAACAACCTACTCAAACATTTTGACTTGGTACTAAAAACAATTCAAGAGCCTTCAACTTAAATGACAAGTTTTCTTTAGAAATTATATTAAGGGGAATCTCGGTGACAGGTAAGACCTTATAACAAAATGACTTATGTAACAGGAAAATTAGTTTGAGGATTCTGTTTGATTTCAAGCAATGTTTTACAGGAAAAGAAGAAAGTCTGGAACGTAAAGGGCAGGTAGCAATTTGTTTGGTGGTTTTGAGCCAGTTTGTGAAGATGTCAGCAGGATCTGCTTATGAAGTTAGAAAAATGCACACATTTAAATATACATGTGTTGGGCCTCCCTGGTGGCGCAGTGGGTTAAGCAACGCACTATGAAGCAAGCCGCAGCCACTGCAGCACGAGTTCGATCCCTGCTGCCGGCCAGGGGCGGGGGACCCACATGGCGTGGCAGACCTCTCCTGCTGTGCCCGCTGCTCCCCTCAGCAGTGTACTTCCATTGATGTGCCTGTTCTGCTCCCCGCTCTCTGTGGTGAATCCTCTCACCCACCCCACACCTCTGGCCTGTACCCCAGTGCTTGTATGCATAAATAAATAAATCTTTAAAAAAAATAAAATAAAATAAATATACATGTGTATGTGTGTGTGTGTGTGTGTGAGAGAGAGAGAGAGAGAGAGAAGACAACAGGGAAATCCTGCTTTATGGATGCAGAAATACGATTTTTTTCTCTGACTTTTTTGTATATTTTTATTTTTAAGATTTCAAAGTACAGATTTAAAATTTGCATTGATTTCTAAACAGTTATGCTTTAAGGAGGTCAAGTCTCGTATGCTTTGGTGTGTTTAGCATTTGTTATGATTTGCCCTATACCTCTGAATGATCAGATGTCATAAATGTTGTACATTAGTGAAGAGGTTTTATTCTTTCGTTGTTGGTTCATTAGATCAAGCTTATTTAAAATCTTCTTTCTATAGCTTTATTAATTGCAATTGCTATATTGTAAATTGCTGAGTCATGTTAAAATTTTCCACCATAACTGCAGATTTACCTATTTCTTCTTGTAATTCTTTCATTTTTTATTATATCCCATAAGTCACACAACTAGGTTTGTATAGCTTTAAAGTTGCACTTATTATTTGACGACTCTCCTTATCTCTACTTTGCCTTCAAGGTTGTTCAGCTTTCATATATGCTCCTTTTAGAAAAAAAAATTTCTATTCCCTCTAAGTTATTTGCTGAGATAATCCTGTAAATAAAGGACAGATTAACAGGAGGGAAAAAAATCCAATTTAACTTGTACAATTTAATTCATACATTTGCATCTCTTAACCAGGATGTTCAAAAGAACTGACCAAAGTCAGCAGTACCGTTACATCTTTTAGACAAAGAGGCAATAAATCTGGGGCGAACAAAGAATTTTTCAATAAATCTGGGGCGAACAAAGAATTTTTCCGGTTCAGGCATTAATTTAGAAGAAACAAACCTTGAAAACTTTGTCAGTAGAGATAAGATGTCTCTTGCCCGCCTGGCATTGCTGAGTGCCTGTCACAGAGAATTTATTTCCTGCTTTTAATGAGACAGAAGAGGCCAGTTTCCAGTTTTCACAGCTTCTCAAGCATCTTTAATTTAAAATAATCAATATGCCTCTCTGGCACATTTTGAGGGGTGGAGAGGCCTGATTTTGAGCCGTGACATGGCTCACTCTGGTTTTCTCTCTGATATGTAGGAATTTCCCTTTCTGTTGATAGAGTTCCCAGCCCCCATTTTGTCTAGCATTTGTCAGAATGTGTTGTTTTTATTTTATTTTTTTTTGGTGAGGCCTTACTGACCCCAGAACCTATCAGAGTCTCTCTCTTCATCATGACCCGATCCTTCCCCATCACTGACTACTTTGTTTTCACATTCACATTCCCCCAAGGAGTGTGATCCCACCGGAGACCTGGCCTCTCTGTCGGTCAGTTGTCCTTGGGACCAGTGCCCATCCCTGATCCCGCTGGCTCTGCGCGCTGGGCAGTTTCACACACAGAGGGCTGTGGGATGGCCGACTGGGCAATCCGGCTCTTGCTCTGTGAACTGGTCCTTGTTTGGTCGTCAGCCTCAGCAAGGAGTGTCCCGTCCAGAAACCGGTGCTACATAGCAGTGTAGCAGCGAGCCCAGTTGTGGCTGCACTGTCTCCATCTGGAAGCCACGGCCTCTTGCTGGGCTCTGGATGCCTTAGATCCACCCCTCGAGGGTGCTGATCAGTGCCCTCGCCTGCTCAGCCAGCTCTGTGCCCACCTTCTCGCCCATCACTCATCCACCTGACCCAAGGATCCTTTCAGCATAGATGGAGCCTATGGGCTCCTGTTGGAAAATAGCTCTGAAATTGGCAGCTGCGCAGTCTTATAAAGCAGAGCATGGAAAACAGCCTCCTGATCTTTTATATAAGAGAAATCTTGCCTGTCTGGGGTCAGCGAGATCTTTCAATGCTATTCTGATCTTGAGGACCGGTCCAAGTGGGGTGATGTCCCCCCATTTGGAATAGTAGAACCTATTATTTACAGCAACTCTAAGAACCTCTGGAATCAAGTCTTGGCTGTGTATTTCATTTACCCATTCATAGCACCCTTGGGGAATGACTCCGGAGACTCACTAACCTTAAACTCCAGAGTAGGAGGCAGCTCAGGCCTCACACCCACCCTCCTACTTCCCCATGACACACCCTTCAGCTCCGGAGTGCAAAGGGGCCAGCCCCGAGTCGAGTCTCCCATCAGCTGGTGGCAGAGATGGGACAAGGCCCCTGGTCCCGGCCCCCTATCATAGCCTCCTCAAAGACAGGGCACTACATCATGCCTGAAGTTGCGGATTGTTTTGTCAGAGTTGATTTAGAAACTGCAGTGACAGGAATATCCAAAAATGAGTGTTTTGGAAGAGCTGTGGTTGCTTGATGTGTAACTGGAGACGGGCGAGGGGGCAGTGCTGGCACTGGCCGCTGGGCTCTGGGAAATTATAAATGCTGCTGCAAGACTTGTGACTCACCCCATAAGGACGGTTACCCCAAATCTTGTTTGTAATGCTAGGAGCTTCTCTTTTCCCTTCTTTCTTCAGTTCATTCCCTGCCTTCTTTTCTTCTTCCAGTGCTTTCTTATATATGATTAACCCCTTGTTCCTATCATCTTTGTTTCTTTCCTTACTAACCTCTGACATAAAGTATTAATTTTTGGCATTTTTTCCCCCTTTCTTTGAAGTGCTCCTTCTGGCTACAAAAACTTCCAATTAAGTTTTTTAAATAAAAGATAGAAGTTAAAAGCAGCTGCTGCCTGGGGTTAGCAGGATGGAGACTTGTAGTTGCTTGAAGCTGTACTTCAAAAAGAGAAAACTCAATTTTAAAAGTGCAGAAGTTTATTCATAAAATACATTGTGTTCAGAAAGCGGCTCTGTGGACAGATCCTATAAACCGCGGAAGAGTCAAGAGATGGGTCAGTTGTTCTTTGTTTACAGACTATTCTTCTAGGTTGTATTTGAATTCAGAGGATGTATAGGGAGAGTTTTGAGCACCTGGGTCCTTGTTTATTCTGTGCTCAGTAACACTAATTCATTTAGTGGTGAGATTCTTATCTTATTAACTAGACAAGGTTTACATATTTCTTTTTTTTTTAAGATTTTATTTATTTATGCATACAAGCACTGGGGTACAGGCCAGAGTCCAGGGAGGTGAGAGGAGTCACCAGAGACAGAGCAGGGAGCAGAACAGGGAGACTGACTCAAACACACTGCTGAGGGGAGCAGCAGGCGAGGCAGGAGAGGTCTGCTGCGCCATGTGGGTCCCCTCCCTGGCCAGCGGCAGGGATCGAACTCGTGCTGCAGTGGCTGTGGTTTGCTTCACAATGCGTTGCTTAACCCACTGCGCCACCAGGGAGGCCCTACATATTTCTTATATGTAGTCCCTTAGTGTTCTCTTATATCCATACAAAAGAATAAATTTGTCTCAGATCACTTTCTTTTTTAAAGCAGCTTTTCTTATTCCTAAATTCAACTTATGATAGACTCCTCAGAAAGTGTGGCTCTAATTTGAGAGGCTATACCCAGGAGTGAGGAGTAAGTGGCTGAAAGTTCCCTAAGGCAGCTTCCTTCCTGTGCGTTCCAGGGTGTGGGAGCCCTGCCGAGCTGTGGAATGCCAGGAGGGAACCCCAGCTTCTCCCTCTGGAAATTCTGGCCACTCCTTTAATTCAGCATTCAGAAGCCCCAACACATCAAATTGCCAGCTTCCTAGAAAAACTGGCGCTGAGGAGCAACATAGAAAAAAAAGAGGATGGATATGTGAAAAATCACAGTTTTCCTATTTTCATTCTAAATTCAGGGAAATACTCAAGAAAGAGAAGAGCAAACAATCATCACTAAATGCAGGGTTTTTCAAATTTCAGGCTGTCACCTTTCGGTGGATTATAAAATCAGTGAAAAAGTTGATGACTTGCATTTTAAAAAAGGAATAGCAAATGCAAATACATGACACAGTGTCCAAGTGTTTTGTCAGTATTTATATAACTGTCTCTGTGTGTATATTTCTAAACCAGAAATTGACATGAAAAAAGACTGAAAAGGCACAGGGCTTCTGGCTCTCTGAGGACTTTCAATTATACCCTGGAAAGCCCCCCTTTACTAAGCCCCTCTTTATTAAACTACTTAATCCTCTCAATGGACATAAGCCAGTTGGCTTTAATTAATGCCCCCCAACTCTGTTATATAATTTTGTTATTACTACTCTATGTGTTATATCTGCTATATAGCTTTCTCTACTTGATATTTGATCTGTATACCTTTATTTAGATATTAAGAAGGTTGGTATCTTTATTCTCGTTACTACTCAAATATGTGCTCAACAGGTAGTGTTTTTTATTTAACCTTTTAATTTTTTTTTGTTAAAGATTTATTTATTTATAAAAAAAAAAGATTTATTTATTTATGCATACAAGAACCCAGGGTACAGGCCAGAGCTGCGGGGGAGGTGAGAGGACTCACCAGAGACAGAGTGAGAGCAGAACAGCCAGACTGACTGAAACACACTGGTGAGGTGAGCAGCGGGCGAGGCAGGAGAGGTCTGCTGAGCCATATGGGTCTGCTCCCTGGCTGGGGATTGAACTCGTGCTGCAGTGACTGCGGTTTGCTTCATAGTGCGTTGCTTAACCCACTGCACCACCAGGGAGGTCCCATTTAACCTCTTAATTTTATGGTGTGTGTGTGTTTTTTTAGCTTTGTTGACATAATTTACATACCATAAGGTACAGTTATTTAAAGTGCATAATTCATCATCTTTAGTGTATTCATGGTTATATGAAATTATCACCACCATCAGTTTTAAAACATTTCATTATCTCAAAAAAAAAAAAAAATCCTGTACACCCCTGCCTCCTCCTCTAGTCCTAGACTACCCCAATTTACTTTATGTCTCTATAGATTTTCCTGTTCTGGACATCTCACATGAATGGAATCATATCATATGTGGTCTTTGTGACTGGCTCTGTTCATTTAGCATATTTGTAGGGTTCATCCATGCTGTAGCACATATCAGTACTTCATCCCTTTTTATGCTTGAATAATATCCCATTGTATGGATATACCACATTATGCTTACCCATTTGTCAACTGATGGAAATTTGGCTTGTCTCTTCCTTTTGATTTCTGTGAATTCCTATAAATAATGCTGCCATACGTTTTCATGGACAAGCTTTGTGTGATATATATTTTCATTGCTCTGGAGTATACCTAGGACTTGCTAGGTCAGGTAGTAACTCTACATATTTTAAGAAGCTATCAAATTGGTTTCTGCTATTTTGTGATGTCTCTACATCTTCATATATGCTTGTTATTACCGTCTTTGTAATTCTAACCATTCTGGTGGGTGTGGAGTGTATCTCATTGTGGTTTTCATTTACATTTCCCTGATTGATAATGATGTTTATTGGTGATAGATAGGTAGGTAGGTAGGTAGATAGATAGATAGATAGATAGATAGATAGATAGATAGATCACTATTCAAATTATTTGCCCATTTTTAAATTGAGTCATCTAACCCACTAGGACTTCAGAAACAGAGGGAAGATTCCCTTATGTGGATGGAAGTTGAGAGCGGGAGTTTCTTTTCTTCCAGGGGCAGACTACCTCAAGGACTGCCTATAACCAGTAGAAACTAGAAAAGGTGAAGGAGGATTCTTCTCTTATAGTCTCAAGCCAGAGTATGACCCTGTTGACACCTTGACTTTGAGCTTAATCGCTCTCCAAACCTCGAGGGAATAAACTTCTATATACTTAATCTACCCAGTTTGTGATACTTTGTTACAGCAGCCCTAGAAGATTAATATAGCCACATTCTAAACGTTTTTGGCACCTAAGCCAAAGACATTCAAGTGGAGATAACTAGTTGACTAAGGGATAGAGAGCTTTGGAATTTGGGAACCAGTCAGAGTAAGTGATATACCTTTGATAACTCATTTTCCATCTCCCCTTTTTTTCTACTGAATAATATTTCTTATTTGTAGGAACTGTTTATAAATTCTGGATATTAATCTTGTGCTGTATGTAAGTGTAGATACTTAGTTCATTTAATTTTGTGTCCAAACTTGGGTAACCAGTTTGTTCAATATACTCTTCCATAGTGATCAGTGTAGCAAAGCATTAAGAATGTGACTTCCAGGGTCAGAATCTTTGGATTTTTCATCCCTAGTTCTATGACCTGAGAAAACTGTTAACCTCTCTGTGTGCATTTCTTTCCTCTATAAAATAGAGATGATTAGGTGGGATAAATCTGGTAAAGTATCTGTTGGTGCCTGATACATACTAGGTATTAAATACTTACTGCCTGTAATTAGCATTTCACAATTTTATATCAAAAAGTCCTTTGGTGGATATTATTTTTATTAATTTCAGTAAGAATTTTGTTTGGTCAACATGTATTAGGATTTTCCAAATATAAAGTGAGTACAACACAGGAACAATTAACTTACACAATAGCTCCTTCAAAAATAGGTACATATTTTTTTTTCTAGTAGCATCATACCTACAAATTCCAAGTCTCAGATCTGACAGATTTTAAAATCATAGCTGTTAGAGACATTTCCAGACAGAGAATTAGACACTCTAACCTTTATTTATGAGAGAAAACTTAAGCATTGTTTCCCTGTCTTTATAATAACCTCTTTCAGAGTTTGTTTTTCCCTCGATAGTATTAATGTTACTTATATTTAATTCTCCTGCAAATTTTTGTTCTGAGTTTGTACATGTGATTCCTCTGTGTGTAAGCATCAAAATCTCCTTCCCAAACTATTATTTTTAGTAGGGATAAGATGATCAATATATGGACAATTATTGTCAGCTTCCTTGTTACTCTTGCTGGTTTTTATTTATAAAAATTGCCTCATATTTTAAGATTTCTATAACATCAATATCTAGTATCACTTGTTTTTCTTCTCAAAAATACTAAAATTTTTCTGTAGGAAAAAAATCTTCAGTTTATTTTCCAGAAACAGCTCCCCAGCAGAAACTCTTAAAAATATTTTTTTTTTAAAAATAAAGGAGACAATTGATAATTCACAGAGAGACGATTCCTGATATATTAATAAATTGACCAAGACAGCTTATAATAGCATTCCTTTGTATTTTTCAGGCACAATAGGGAAGGTGTCCCCATATAGTCCAGTGAACTCCTGTGGGACTTGCTGTTAAGACTTTTCCAACTCAGAAGGGAAATCCCAACAGGGAGTGTTTTTGTAATTTCAGAAAGACGTTTCTTTTGTGTGTATGTTAATAAACACGGAATGACCTCGACACCAGAGGGCGCTATATTATAGTAGTTGCCAAAATGTCTTCAGTCTGTAGATTATCCGATGGATTAAAAAAAGATGCTCTGTGTATGGTTAGTTTTACCTTTAATGCATCTGTCCGGGACTCCTAATCTATTTTGTGGCGTTAACCACCTGAGTGAATTTCACACTAAGCCATGTGGATTCAGAGGTTAGTCTGGTTAGCAAGACAAGGGGTTCCACATAGCACTACCCCAAACCCTGCCTCACAGAAGTCCTGTCCTGTTTGGGGGTAAAAGTCGGATTCGTGAGCTGACAGCAGACTTCCGGAAGTCAATATTTAATATTTTTCTGGTTTTACTGAGAAGAGTGTGAGTTTTGTTGTCTTTTTGTTTTTTGGAGTTTTCTTTGGGGGGGGGGGGTACTCCTTAGTACTGCAAGGGGTTAAATCTCAGCACTTTGAAGCTACTCCAACCAATGCAGTTTGAGTTCGATCCCGGCCAGGGAGGTGACCCACATGGCACAGCAGACCTCTCCTGCCTCGCCCGCTGCTCCCCTCAGCAGTGTGTTTCTGTCAGTCTGCCTGTTCTGCTCCCCACTGTTTCTGGTGAATCCTTTCACCCCCTGCATCTCTGGCCTGTACCCAGCTCTTGTATGCATAAATAAATAAATCTCAAAGAAAAAAGTATAGGCTTTTTATCTAGAAACTTCTATAAAATGTATTTCATGCACATTGTGCTTTTTGCAGTTTAAAACCAGCAGACAGCAGTGAGGGTGCTCCCCACCTCTTTTCCAGTTTCAATTCAATATGTTGTTGATTGAACCATTTGAAGTATTTCCTTACTCTCCTAGTATCCCAGTTAAAATAGGAGAGTGTATTTATATTGACTACATGTGCCCTTTTTCTCCCTTTGGAAAGGTTTATCCGGCTTGCTGCACATCTAGTACATATTCACTGCAGAAAATAAATATGGCAAAAGAAAGCAAAAAACCACTCGTCATCTCACCGCATAAATAAGATTTTGTTATACATACTCTCTGCTTTTTCATTTTTAAAACTACACCGAGCTTATACTGTATAGCTATTCTGTAGTTTGTGCTTTCCATGTGATGTAAAAAGCACCTTGCTGCATCATCCCTCTAATGATTGTTTAGTATTTTATAATATGAAGGTGGTTCACTCTTGGTCCATTTAATCATGCCCTACCACACTGTTGTCTAATGTGGGCATTGTTTTTCATTTATTCTTTATTGAGGTATCATTGGTTCACAACACATATGATTTAGGGGAATAGGTTTGCGCCTCCTGGGAGGTTACCACCCCAGCCCGGTCATCAAAGCACACACAGCCCTTTACCCTAAGGCCACTGGGTCCTCTCTCCCCATTCCCCATCCTCCTCTAGCAGCCTCAGTTCTGAAGTCATATTCCCAAAGTTTGTTTTGGTTTAGTTTAACCAGTTCCTTACATTTTTTCCCCCTGTATTCCACATATGAGTAATGTCACCCGGTGTTCATCGTTCTCTTTCTGATTTTTTCTGACTTTCTCTGTTTCTCTGTATTCCGTATATAAGTGACACCATCCAGTATTTCTCTTTTTCCTTCTGGCTTTTTTCATTTAGCATAATCCCTTCCAGCTCTGTCCCATTGCCATAGATGGCAGGAGTTAATCTCTTCTACTGCTGGGTAATATTCCATGGTGTATATAGACCGCATCTTTTTGATCCAGTCACCTCTTTTATAGCTTTGAGGTTGTTCCCTTATCTTGGCTATTGTAAACGGTGCTGCAGTAAACACAGGTGTGCAGTTTCCCTTTCAAATGACTGTTTTCATGTCCTTTAGGTAGATACCTAGGAGTAGAACTGCCGGGTCGTATGACAGATCCTTTTTCAGTGTTTTCAGGAACCTCCACACTGTTTTCCATAGACCCTAGACCAGTCTACATTCCAACCAACAGTGTGAGAGAGTTGCTTTTTCTCTAGACCCTCCGCTAACACTATTGTTTCTGCTCTTTTTAATGGGAGCCTTTCTTGCTGTTATGAATGAGGTAGTGTTACAGGGCAGGGAGGGGAGCACCCCAGAACCCCCAAACCCTCTCTGAATGGGTTCTGCCATCCGCCACATTAAGACAAACATATAAAACCTTTAATGGAAAGGGACTTTAATACAATTAGGGTACAATACAGAAAGGACAGAGAATATAGTTACTAAGTTAAGCATCCAAAGTTACCCATCTCCTTGAGGGTAAAAATCCAGCCAAATAGGATCGGTCCAAAGCAAGGCCCAAAAGCCTGGCACACATCTAAAGGACCTTTCAGTGGAGACCCATAGGAAAGGGTCAGAAAGAGTCAGACACATCTGGGAGGAAAAGAGCAAAATCCAAATCAAGATGAAAGCTGCCGTTGTTAACCTCCCCACGGGTCTCTCACCCACATCTGTTCCAACCAGTCCAAGACCAAGAAGCAAGCGCAGCTTCTTCACATGTCCCTCTGCTCCACGTGCCTCCTCCAGGTCTCCTTGCTGCTCTCCATCCTGCTTCCTTCTTCCTCCCTTCTTTCTGTCCTCCTCTCTGCAGAATCTTCCTTCCCTGCTCAGCTCCACCCACTTAGGGCAGAACCAGGATTCTGGAACTTCCCCCTTTCCCAGAAGACTCTGTTACAGTGTCTCACGTGGTTTTGATTTGCATTTCCTTAATTTCTGTCATGCTAGATGGTGATGAACATTTATTCACTTACCTGTTGACCATCTGTATGTCTTCTTTTGAGAACTGTCTATTTAGCTCTTCTGCCCATTTTTTTAATTGTGTTGCTTGTTTTCATTTTGAGTTGTGTGAACTCTTTGTGGGTCTTTGTTATCAGTCCCTTGTCAGATGTATGGAACATACTGCAGGGCATCTCTTCGTTTTATTTAGTCTCTTACACTGTGCAGAAGCTCTTTAGTTTGATGTAGTCCCAATTGTTTATATTCTTTTGTGTGTTCCTTGCTGCTGGGGATGAATCCACAAAGATAGCTCTGAAGCTTATGTCATGGAGTGTTTTGCCTATGTTTTCTTCTATGTATTTTATGGTTTCAGTTGTTACATCCAAGGCTTTTATCCATTTTGAGTTGATCTTCATGTATGGTGTGAGACAGTGGTCCGGTTTCATTCTTTCCGTGCAACAGTCCAATTATTCCAGCTTGTGTTTATTTTTTTTAAGATTTATTTATTTATGCATACAAGAGCTGGGGTACAGGCCAGAGTCGAGGAGGTGAGAGGATTCACCAGACATAGTGGGGAGCAAACAGGCAGATAAACTGAAATCCACTGATGAGGGGAGCAGCGGGGGAGGAAGGAGAGGTCTGCTGTGCCATGTGGGTCCCTCCCTAGCTGGGGATTGAACTCGTGCTGCTGTGCCACAGATGTTGCACAGTGTGGCGCTCAACCCGCTGCACCACCAGGGAGGCCCAACTTTTTTTTTTTTTAAAGATTTATTCACTAATGCATACAAGAACTGGGGTACAGGGCAGAGATAGGGGTGGTGAGAGGACTCACCAGAGACAGAGTGGGGAACAGAACAGGTGGATAGACTGAAACACACTACTGAGGGGAGCAGCGGGGGGAACAGGAGCTGTCTGCCGCACCATGTGGGTCCCCTCCCTGGCTGGGGATAGAACTCGAGTTGCAGGGACTGCAGATGCTTCATAGTGCTGTGCCTTAACCCGTTGCGCCACCAGGAGGCCCCACGACATTGGCATTTTAAAACAGTATTGTCTTATTTCATTTGGACTGCTCTAACAAAATACTGTAGACAGGTGACTTAGAAACAATAGATGTATTTCTCACCATTCTGGAGGCTAGAAAACCAAGATCAGGGTGTCAGCGTGGTGCATTCTGGAGAAGGGCCTCTTCTGGGGCTGCACACTGCTGGCTGGTGGCTTCTCTGTGTTCTCACACAGTGGAAGGGCTGAGGGAGCCCTGTCAGCCCTCTTTCATCTGTGAGAGCCCTGCCCTTGTGACCTAATCACCTCCCAAACACCCCCACCTCCTAAGTTCCAAACCAGGAATTTGGGGGAGACATAAACATTCAGATTGCAAATAGGAGGCCTCATTTAAAAATATTAGCATGTTCCTCATTTGGGACACCTGATGTTTCTTCATAACTAAATGAACAAGTATATTCGTGGCTGAAATACCCCTTACATACTTTCCGTCCTGAGCATCCCCTTCTGGAGGCACTTGGTACATACCTGCCCCCCCAAGGGTTACGTGTATTTCGAATCATCCAGTCAAGTCCTCCTCTTTCTCCACTGGAGAGTAATTAGTCTCTACCCCGCCTTAAAATAATAAGTTATCGGGCCTCCCTGGTAGCGCAGCGGGTTAAGCAACACACTATGAAGCAAACCGCAACCACTGCAAGATGAATTCAATCCCTGCCGCAGGTCAGGGAGGGGACCCACATGGCGTAGCAGACCTCTCCTGCCTCGCCTGCTGCTCCCCTCAGCAGTGTGTTTCAGTCAGTCTGCCTGTTCTGCTCCCTGGTCTGTCTGGTGAATCCTCTCACCTCCCGCGACTCTGGCCTGTACCCCAGCTCTTGTATGCATAAATAAATAAATCTTTAAAAAAAATAATAATAGTAATAAGTTATCTCTAAGGGGACATTTTTAAACTGCAAATATCTTTTCACTAAAAATTTACCCCCAATTTAGCTAGCATAGATTGATAATCCTTGCCTAACTAATCTTTACTGTTCGGAGGATGGTGATTTTCCAACTGTAGCATTCCACCATGTTTTCTACAATCGTTAGTACTACTTGGTACCTTCTGTAGGCAAAAGTCTTTCCTTCTCTCTCTGTCTGTATCCATCACCCATCTATCTCTCCTTCACCCACTCACCCATCCATCCATCTACCCATCCATCCATCCATCCACCCATCCATCCATCCATCCATCCATCCTTTCTCTCTAGCCGCCTTCCATGTATTCTTGTGGATTTCTGTTTTTCAGTCATTTATAATCCATTCATTTTATTGTTTTGATATTCCAGTTGCCCCAGATTTGGACAACGGTAGCCCTTCAATCTGGTTCCTGTGTCTTTATAAGACTCATCACTTTTTGGAAGCATTCTTTACTTTCTGGTAAAAAAAATATCCACCAGGTTGATCATACACCTTCCCTGCCCAAGCCCTAGAATTCACTCATTTTGCCAGGAATTCATGATTCTTTTTAATACAGAAAGGTATTAACGGTGAAGATATGGACACTATGGTATCTTTGCCACGGGGGTGTCATGGTTTCAGGGGACATTGCTAGAAAGTATCTACACATTTGGCATTAATGTTTAAGAGTTCGTGTGTGTGTGTGTGTGTGTGTGTGTATGAGTTCAAATATATATATCAGAAGTGACCTTCCTAGTTTACAATTTGCATTTCAATTTTTCTATTTAGTTTATGATGTTTTAAAGCATAAAGGTCTGCTGTAATTTCTTATGTTTCTGCTCTTGGCACTGACCTAAGATACTATAAATATTTACATATTTTGGTTCTCTCTTTAAAGAAAAAACCTGTAATTCATTTTGCATGTGATATGCTGTAATAGATATTTTCCCCCAAATATAGGAAAAACAGGCCATGGGCTATATTTGGTGCAATGATTATAGTTTGCTGACTTTTCCTTTAGAACATCCTCATAGATGGTGATTTTTCTGATCAATAGGTAACAACAAAGCTTCATATATTGTTAGCTCACTATTAAATCTCCAAGCTGTCAGTCGACCCCGAAGTTTCTTTGCAAAAGCTTTAAAGGCATTTTTGTTGTCCTCTGAACGATTTCAGCTCAGATGATGTTGGAATTCTTGGGTTCCTCTGAGAATGGTTTCAGCAGAATTCCCGTTCAGCGACACATGGCAAGTTTATTAAGGAAAAAGACAGGTGCGATACTTTTACATAAGCAAAGGCTGCATTTTTAAAAGGGCAGGTTTGTTAGGAAAAGAGACACCTGCATAGACACATGCAGACAAAGAGCTGTACTTTTAAAGGAGCAGATTTTTTTTTTTTAAGATTTATTTACACATTCAAGAACTAGGGTACAGCCAGAGATGCTAGGGGTGAGAGAAGTCACCAGAGACAGAGCGGAGAACAGAACAGGCAGATCTACTGAAACACACTGCTGAGGAAGCAGTAGGTAAGACAGGAGAGGTCTGCTGTACCATGTGGATCCCCTCCCTGGCCTGGGATCAAACTTGTGCTGCAGCGGCTGCAGGTGCTTCCTAGTTTTGAGACTTAACCCTTTGTGCCACCAGGGAGGCCCCTAAAAGGAGCAAATTTATTAAGAGAAAGAGATTCCTGCATAGACACGGGGGTTAGGGGGAGTCTTAAAGGCAAGATCTGTAGATCCATATATAGTGTTCTTTAGGGGTGGAGCGATGGGGGTGTGTTCATTATCTGTGGTGGAATCTATCCCTTCTAAAGTCTGGTGGGGTTCACCTGTCACCATGTGATGACCGGCAATTCTCTACATCTCTGCTGCTGATTTCCATCCTTATGATATTCCATAGCTGGTTTAATAACTCATTCATCACTTCTGTCCCCATTTCTTATTTCTGGCCTTGTGAAACACTCATCTTCAATTTTCTATTTTTTTTTTTAAGGTTTATTTATTAAGAGCTGAGGTACAGGGCCCTCCCCTGGTGGTGCAGTGGGTTAAGCAATGCACTGTGAAGGAAAACACAGTGCAGCACGAGTTCAATCCCTGCCACCGGCCAGAGAGGTGACCCACATGGCACGACAGACCTCTCTTGCCTTGCCCGCTGCTACCTTGCACTTCTGGCCTGTACCTCAGTTCTTATATGAATAAAAAAAATTTTTTTAAAAAGAGCTGGGGTACAGACGAGTCACGGGAAGTGAGAGAAGTCACCAGAGACAGAGTGGGGAGCAGAACAGGAAGATCGACTGAAGTACACTGCTGAGGGGAGCAGCGGGCGAGGCAGGAGAGGTCTGCTGCGCCATGTGGGTCCCCTCCCTGGCCGGGGATCAAACTCACACTGCTG